>JADRCD010204713.1:6309-33130 GCA_019843815.1 Montemys delectorum | reverse complement strand
TTGACACTTGCTGTCAAACATTTGACAGCTGTGATAAACTTTCTTTCTTTCTCTTTTTTTCTTTATAGACATTTTCTTTATTTACATTTCAAATTTTAACCCCTTTCCTCATTTCCCCTTCTAAAATTCCTTATCCCATCCCTCCTACCCCTGCTCACTAACCTACCCACTCCAGCTTTCCTGTCCTGACATCCCCCTATACTGGGGCATCAAGCCTTCACAAGACCAAGGGCCTCTCCTCCCACTGATGTCCCACAAAGCCATCCTCTGCTACATATGCAGCTCGAGCCATGGGTCCCTCCATGTGTACTCTTTGGTTGGTGGTTTAGTCCCCGGGAGCTCTGGGGGTACTGGTTGGTTCATATCGTTGTTCCTCCTATGGGGCTGCAAACTCCTTCAGCTCCTTGGGTCCTTTCTCTAACTCCTCCATTGGTGACGCTGTGCTCAGTCCAGTGGATGGCTGTAAGCATCCACTTCTGTATTTGTCAGGCACTGTCAGAGCCTCTCAGGAGACAGCTATATCAGACTCCTGTCAGCAAGCACTTGCTGGCATCGACAACAGTGTCTGGGTTTGTTGATTGTATATGGGAAGGATTCCCAGGTGGAGCAATCTCTGGATTGTCCTTCCTTCAGTCTCTGCTCCATAGTTTGTCTCTGCAACTCTTTCCATGGGTATTTTGATCCCCCTTCTAAGAAGGACCAACATATCCACACTATGGACTTCTTTCTTGAGCTTCATGTGGTCTGTGAATTGTATCTTGGGTATTCGGAACTTCTGGGCTTATCAGTGAGTGCATACCATGTGTGTTCTTTTGTGATTGGGTAACCTCACTCAGGATGATATTTTCTAGTTTCATTCATTTGCCTAAGAACTTCATGAATTTATCATTTTAAATAGCTGAGTAGTACTTCATTGTGTAAATGTACCACATTTTCTGTATCCTTTCCTCTGTCGAGGGATATCTGGGTTCTTTCCAGCTTCTGGCTATTATAAATAATGCTGCTATGAACATAGTGGAGCATGTGTCCTTATTACATGTTGGAGCATCTTCTGGGTATATGCCCAGGAGTGGTATAGCTGGGTCCTTAGGTAGTACTATGTCCAATTTTCTGAGGAACCGCCAAACTGATTTCCAGAGTGGTTGTACCAGCTTGCAATCCCACCAGCAATGGAGGTGTGTTCCTCTTTCTTCACATCCTCGCCAGCATTTGCTGTCACCTGAGTTTTTGATCTTAGCCATTCTTACTGGTATGAGGTAGAATCTCAGGATTGTTTTGATTTGCATTTCCCTGTGTGATAAACATTCTTTTTGTTTGTTTGTTTTTTGTTTGAGACAGGGTTTCTCTGTGTAGCCTTGGCTGTCCTGGAACTCACTCTGTAGACCAGCCTGGCCTTGAACTCAGAAATCTGCCTGCCTCTGCCTCCCAAGTGCTGGGATTAAAGGCATGTGCCACCAGTGGCCAGCAACAAACATTCTTATATGAACATTTTTCCATAGTTAGGATTTATGATGGTGTCCCAGAGGAGAATTAACTAAATTAAAAGGTATGGATATCTGGAAGGCTTTTGGTCCTGTGTTCAAATTGCTTACCCCTTAGGTGTCATACAAAACAATGTAAATGCCTGTTAATTTATTATTATTTTTTCTTTTATTTTGTGTTCTTTTTGATACAGGATCTCCTACATAGCCTGAGTTTGCTCAAGCTTACATGTACCCCAAGCTCATGACTGGCTGGAATATAGCTATTGTACCTGCTTGCTACCCTACAACCATTAAGATGGCCTGTGAGCATGCGCATCCATTTCAGCTGCTTAGGAGCCAACTGTAAACAAACTGAAGACAGCTCTAAGGAAGGTGGTGGTGCTGAGGATGTAGCTCAGGGCTAGAATGTTTGGTTTGAAACCCTGGGTTCTAACCCAGGGGAGGCAATGAAGTAAAAGCCTTAAGCTCAGTGCTCTGTATGATGTATTGATTTTTTGACTGGCAAATAGATGCTTTGAGTCTCATCACCTGGCGTATGAAGGATAGCAGCCACCCAACTAGGATGTAATTAAGCAGTAATGAGTGTGGAAAGCTCTCAGTGGTTCTAGTTGTCATTCCTCCTTGAACAAGCATTTACTGACGGGTGCTTACACTGTGGCAGCAATCATAGTATTCATGAAGAATACAGTGAAGTCATAATTTCCATCCTAAGGAAAACACACTTGAAAATAAATAAGTATAGTAAGCCAGTGTTCGGTTTGCTTTGCTTTGTTTGAGGCAGTCTCTCAATGTCGTCTTCACTGGCCTAGAACGTACTGTATAGACCACACTGGCATCAAAATCACAGAGATTCACCTGCCTCTTGAGTATTGGGATTAAAGGTGTGCACCACCATGCTGGGCTAGTAAACTCTTAATGTCTTTATTATTACTGTTTTTTGTTTTGTTTTGTTTTGTTTTGTTTTGTTTTGTTTTGTTTTGTTTTGTTTTGTTTGAGACAGTCCTGGCTGTCTGGGAACTCACTGTGTAAGTCAGGCTGGTTTTGAACTCACAGAGATCTATCTGCCTCTGCTCATGAGTGCTAGGATTAAAGTAGTGCATTTTTAAATTCTTTGTTGTGTGGTATGCGTGTGTAAATTTCCATGTGTGTGCGTATGTGGATACCAAAAGCTGACATCAGGTGTTTTCCTCCTTATATTTTTCATTCAGAGTCTCTTACTGAACCTGGAACTCACCTATTAGGCTAGACTATGTGGCCAGTGAGCTCCTGAGATTCACCTATCTACTTCCCTCAGTGCTAGGGTTACAGAGGCGTGCTACTGTGCCTGGATTTAAACTCAGCCTCATGCAGGCACCACAGGCACCTTACCGACCAGCCGCCTCCTCGTTGTCATCGTAGCTCTTGTCTGCTATAGTACACTATGCTCAGGGAAGGCGAGGCAGAGTTCAGAGGGAGGGTCTTCTGCCTGGGTGACAAGGAAGAGGGTCCAGAGGATATGACGCCACAGCTGAACAATGAAAAGTTAGGAGTTTTCCAATAGACAGGGGAACAAAGGCTATGAAGGAAGAAAGGGCCGAGTAAAGAAAGACACCAAAACAAGGAAGAGAATAAGAACATTTTCTGGAGCTGGGCAGTGGTGGTGCACACCATTACCAGCACTCAGGAGGCAGAGGCATGCAACTCTCTGTTCAAGGTACCAGCCTGGACTTCTATTTTTATCACATATACATACATAATAAAGAATTTTAAGATGGCCTTTTAGTGGAGAATGTGATAGTGAATCTAAACGTACACTACATTACCTACTAGGATTCCATAGATATGATAGTATACTGCTAGCTCTAAAGAACATAAAACTCAGTAGCAGCCGGGTGGTGGTGGCGCACACCTTTAATCCCAGCACTTGGGAGGCAGAAGCAGGTGGATTTCTGAGTTCGAGGCCAGCCTGGTCTACAGAGTGAGTTCTAGGACAGCCAGGGCTACACAGAGAAACCCTGTCTCAAACATAAACAAAAACAAACAAACAAAAAAACCCTAAGTAGCTAGAAACAATAGTGGTCATGATACCTTCAGAAACAAAATTATTCTATATGGCAAAACAATTAGTTGTTTTCAGGGTCACTGGGGGCTTGTTTTGTTCTGCAGCATATAGTTGTAAAAATAGGTATGTGCCTGCTCTGGCTAGCCCTGTTACAGCCACAGCTCTGTAGAGACTTAGAGACTCATACATCCTGCACAGTACATGTATACATACGTACATGCATACATACATACATACATACATACATACATACATACATCCTGCACAGCAGACTGCAGAGGAGTTTACTGGTAATGTAGAGCAACGTTTCCACAGTTTTTATCTTTCAGGGCAGAGGTCTTCCCTACCCATCTATCTTCAGGGAATTGTGAGTAGTAATTTAGTAGGCCCAGAGCATGAAGCAGGAAAGTTGACTACAGCGGGAGGTACAGATCCAGGGTTTTGTTTTGTTTTTTTTGTTTTTTTTGTTTTTTTTGTTTAGAGGCAGTTCTTCTGAATAACTTCCACCATTCATTTTGTTTTCAGGCTGGTGTTTTATGTAGGAGGAGGATTTGGGATCTAAAAGCAAATTCCTGTGACACGTTCCAGGTTCCCAGTGCTAAGTGTAACTGTGTCATCCTGTGATTTGTGTTTCTCAAAGGTGCTGCCTATTCCCATGCAGAGGACAGTATCAGGAAGCTGGTGGAGCAGTGCAATTTGCCATTTTTGCCTACTCCTATGGGGAAGGGTGTTGTCCCTGACAATCATCCCAACTGTGTAGGCGCAGCCAGATCCAGGTGTGTGGCGTTCCAGGTTTTAAGTACATGGCTTGGCAGATTTGAGACTGGATTAATTTTCTTTGTGTGTGATCTTGATGAATTGAGAGAGGAGCTCTAAAAAGCTCATGTAATTTTAAACATACGTGTTTTGAACATTTCCATTTTTTAAAGTTACTACTGATTTTTCTCCTGGCCCTAATGGTTTTAGAGGAGACCCCTCAATTCTCTGTATTATGGTTCTCCTGAACATAGCCTCTCATTATCTCTGGCTACTTTCAAGAGTTCTCTTAGCTAGGTGTGGTGGCACATGCTTATATTCCTTAAGGCTGGGTCAGAAGGATTAGTGGCCAGCAGAGTGAAACCCTAGGGAAGGGTGAAGAAGGAATGGAGTTGGGAAAGAAGATCTTTGGAGGGCTTGGGGTGACTGCATGCTGCTCTGCTTCAGTGGAAGGAGGAGGGGGAAGGAATATGAGAGGAAAGGAAGGGAGGGGCTAATGGACAGACAGGATGGGGGAACAGGGTATGGCAGAGTCTGGAATGAGCGCATGCCGTTTGGCTTCATTCGGAGCACAGTACCTGGAGCCTTGGATGGGTATGTGCCGATGGGCTTCACTCGGGAGAGGAAGTTGTTTGGACTCTTACTCAATTTCCAGGTTTTTTTCTATATTTGTATAAATTCTTCACTTGGAGTCACACTAGCACAATTCCTGCCTTCTGACACCTACCTAGTAGTGTGCTTCTGTACATACAGCACCATCTGTAGCCTCCTTGGAATTTTCACAAAGCCGCAGACCAGAATTTAGATGATCAAGTTACTGAAAATTTGTGAAAACACAGCCTGGTCTCAGTTATTTGGGCATCAGGTAACGCATAGTATATTTTAGAAAGCAATTCCAGATTGAGGATGTCTCTGTGTTGGGAGAGTGCTTACCTAGAAAGCGTGAAGTCCTGCACACATGAATTGGGCATGGAGGCATGTGTCTTTAATCCTATCACTGAGGATGTAGATATAAGAAAGCCAAAAGTTCAAAGTCATACTCCTACATAAAGAATTTGAGGCCAATCTGGGCTATATGAGACCATGTCTTGGGGGGAAAAATTCTGGAAGATGAATAATGTTTATAAATAGGTGTTCCTAGAAAACATACCCAGGTGTAGTGATACACACCTGTAACCCAGCATTTGGGAGGCCAGGGAAGAGGATCACATGTTTGAGGCCAGCTTTAGTTAAAAAAGCAATACCCAATCTTCAAAACAAAACAAATTAACAACACATCATGTCTTGTGTGTATGCGTAGGCGAGATGGAGTATGTGTTAGAGGTGAAGTACACACATGCACGTGTGGATGTCAGGGTTAATCTTAGCTTTCTTTCTCCTTCATGTTCTCCTTAGTTTTGAGGCAGGGTCTCTCTTACTGGACCTTCACCTTGCCTGTTTGACTAGGCACCCAGCTTCCAGGATCCACCCATGTCCACCTGTTCTGCCCCTTCCCAACCCCCTGTGCTCAGCACAGATGTGCACCACAGCAGTCAGACCCTACGTGCATTCTAGGGATCTAAACTCAGGCTCTCATGCTTGCATAGCAAGCATTTTTGCCTGTTGAGCTATCTTCCCAGCTTTCCAAAACCTTATTTTAATCTGAAAGATCAGATTTACTCTAGAAGCTCCAAAATATTTAGACTTTGAAAATATTTTAAGAAGTTTAGAACAACTCAAGTAAAAAGTGTCAGTGTGCTCTTGTTAAACCACGTTCTTTTCTTTTTCAATAGGGCTTTGCAGTTTGCTGATGTGATTGTGTTATTTGGTGCGAGACTAAACTGGATATTACATTTTGGACTGCCTCCAAGATATCAGGCAGACGTGAAGTTTATTCAGGTACTCAGAGCGGGGCCTTCAGATCGGCTCTTTGTTCTCCCTCTCAGCCATTGTAAGCTCTGCTTTCTTCTCAGCTTTTGTAAAGAACTTTTCTCTTCCAACAAAAATAGACTTTTACAAATTATCTAACATAATTACAGGTACCAGAGTTAAGCTGCCCTTTCAAGCCTACAAGGTATCATGTGCTAATTCTAACCAGAAAAGCTTTCAAAGTCAAGTTTTGAATCATTTGAAAAGGATAATTTGCCTCTTCACAGTTCCTTTGTATTAGAGATAGGGAAAGAGGCTTAAGTAGGGCGGGAGGTTGGAGAGGCACCCTCAGCCTTGTTAGGGGTGAATGCCTTTTAGATGCCAAACTGTCAACCTTTTGAAATCTCTAAATGACTTTGCTTTCACCTGCCATTAAACTGAATCCCTGAAAAGTACTGTAACCTCTCCCGTGACTTTGTGTGTTCCTGTGCCCTGAGGCCACGTGATGGCATCAGTTGCCCTGGAACTAGAGTGACTGATGACAGTGAGCCTCGTGTGGGTGCTGAGGATCAAACCTTCTATAGGGATAGAAGGGCAGCCGGGGCTCTTAACTTCCAGGCAGTCTCTCTAGCCCTTCTTAAAAGGTTTTTGTAATACCATTGCTTATTATTTTTTATTAACTGCATTTATTTAGTGTGTGTACGTGTGCATGTGTACACGTATGTGTACTTGCATGTCATGGCACGTGTGCTGAGGCCAGAGGACAACTGATGGAAGTGGTCATCAGGCTTGGTGGAGGGTGCTTCTATCCACTGGGGCATCTTAACAGCCCTTCCTAAAGGTTTTTAAGAGGCAACACAGTGGGCTGGGGAGCTGGCTGCTTTTCCAGAGGACCCAGGTTCAATTCCAAGCACTCATATGGTAGCTCACAATGACATTATGTAACTCCAGTCCTAGAGTATTTGACGCCTTCTTCTGTCCTCTTTGGATGCCAGGCATACATGTGACATACATGCAGACAAAAAAACACATACACATAAAATAAAAAAAGATTTTTATTTTGAATGTTTCTTTAAAACAAAAATGACCAAGCATGGCTTGTTCTTTGGGTTTTTCTCTCTTTTTAGATTGATATCTGTGCAGAAGAATTGGGGAATAATGTAAGGCCTTCTGTGACTTTGCTAGGAGACATAAATGCTGTTTCTAAACAGGTAAGAGCCTTTCTCTAGGTTTTAGTTTCTGTGGATTGGCCCCTAAAACAGTAAATCCTGGATAATGCTCCTTTTGATTTACTTGGTGGCATGTCTAGCCATCAATTTTAAATTAGTTTATAATAGAAAACCAACTGCAACTTTTGAATTTGGTAAATTCAACTTGTTACATTGTCCATATTGGTGAAAGTTAGCATTGTAGAATATTAACTTAGCATATAAAAATTTAAAGTCACTCAAACCAGAATTCAGTTAAATAGAATTTAGCTTTCTGAAAAAAAATTAAAGCATAGATTTTAAAGGAATTAAAATTGGCTTGTTACACTAGGAAAATCTAACAGTATATTTTCAGGTAATAAAGAGATTTTTTTTTTTTTACTCTTAAGTTATAATCAGTGACTTGGCAGATTTCCTATTTGTATGTAATTTATACATTTCATTGTGGCAGGGGGTCAGACATGGTCACCTTTACCACTTGATTTTGTGTAGTTGTCCTGTGGAGCGCACAGCATTTAGATGCAGATGCCATCCCTGTCCTGTATGCAATCACTTGGGTGATTCACAGACCTTGGTCTGTGTCACATGGTTCACCATGCTGACCTGCCGTCAGTCGCTCACTGCAGGCAGAGAATCGGGTGTATGAGCAATGGGAAGGGCAGAGCAGTGTGTCTGCAGGTAGAGAAGCAGGTGTGGAAGGGCAGAGCAGTGTGACACTAGCTTTCTTTAGGAAGATTTCTATGTTCATGGGACTCATTTATTTTCAGAAAGGAAAAAAACGTTTGTTTTGTTATATTTTTAGCTTTTAGAACAGTTTGATAAAAATCCATGGCAGTGCCCTGCAGACAGCAAGTGGTGGAGGACTCTGAGGGACAGAATGAAGAGCAATGAAGCCGTCTCCAAGGTAACGTGGGGCCAGCGGAAATTCAGGATTCCTCAGCTGCTTAGTCCTTTCCTAATAGGATGTAGACAGTTGTAGGAAACACTACACTCTGTCAGCCAGGTGGTCAAAAAACTGGGGCACAGTTCTCACAAGGTCCACAAACCAGAAAGTGGGATAAGAGTTAATAAATAAGGCAGTGAAGCCAGGGATAGGGCACATGCTTTTAATCCCAGCACTCGGGAGGCAGAGGCAGGTAGAATTTGAGGCTAGCCTGGTCTACAAAGTGAGTTTCTAGGAAAGCCAGGGCTACACAGAGAAAACCCGTTTCAAATCTTGAAGAATGCCCCCCACCCCTCCAAAAAAAGGTGAGTTTTTAACTATGTAAATAAGAAAAAGTCTGTGCATGCCCCTGTGTATGTGAACTTGTATAGTTAGTATGCACTTTGCCTTGGAAGGGCCTCAGGCTCCTTGCATGATTAAGCATCTGAAGAGTCTCGGTTTGAGAGGGCTATGAACTGGTAGAAGAAAAGCAGTCTGACCTTGGAAAGTTGTCAGTTTGATTTTAGTACAGAATATCAGTTATATCCAGGCCATGTTAGGAGATGGCTATCTGCCCTTAAGATATCTTTCCTTCAAGGCATGTGAGTGTGATAGTTAGTTCCTTCTTCAAAATGGAAAACTCGATCAATGTATAATCTGCCTCCCCTTACATGTACATGAATGCGTGCGCACGCACGCACGCACGTGCACACACACATGCACACACACACAAACGCATGCGTACACATAAATGCACATACACACACAAGTGCATGTACACATACACGCACACACACACAAGTATCTGTGCACATACACACGCACGCACACACATATAAGCACGTGTGCACACACACATACAAGCACGTGTGCACACGCACACACACATACACGTGTGCGCACACACACACACATACACACACATAAACACACACACACACACATGCTGCCATTTAACTTTTATGTCACTGCTGGAAACTCTTGTGACTCTCACGTCTACTGTCGGGGTTTTGCCTGCTTGCGAAGGATTTGGAGATGAGTTTTGGGATGACCACTAAGCCTTACTTGCTAGCACTACAGTGAGTCACTTCTGCAGTGTTTGGTGTTTTCTGTTCAAAGTCATTGTATGTACAGTATTTCCTCCTTGACTGGCAGGTGAGATGCTGCCTTTTTAAATTTTAGTGTTTCGTGCGTTCATATGTGTCTTGATTCAGCTTTGTGAAGTGTTCAGTCTACACCTAGGGTTTCTTCTTTTTAAGTCACTTATTTTATTTTAGGGGGTGCATGAGTATTTGTGTGCATGTATGTATGTCTACCATGTGTGCTTAGCACACTCGGAGGTCAGATGGAACTGGAGTTATGAACAGTTGTGAACTACCATGTGTGTGCAGGGAACCCGACCTGGGCCTTCAGTAAGAGCAGCAGGTGCCCTTGACCAGTGAACCACCTCTCCAGCCTGACCTAGGATTTCCTCCTGATGAAGTGATACATTTGAAAATTTGAAATTTGAGTTAGGCATTTTTTCCCCTAATATATCTGTCATCATAGCATAAGTGTATTTGCAACCAAACACAGCAGAATTTATGTGCCTAACTCCACCGTGACCATTTCTGCTGCCCGGAGCCAGTCTCGGTTCTGTTTTCTCAGGGTATTCTGTATTGTAAGTACCCCAGAATCCCCTTAGGGATTGCCCCTTTGTCTGCCGTATGGATGTGCAGAGTCTCTGTGCATCTCAGATGTGTAATCTCCAGCAGAGGGGTTAGCTCAGGCGAGGCTGCAGTGCTGGAAGCAGACAGCACTGGCACTGATAAAACACTGTGGCTCCTCCCATTATTGGCAGGCCTGTGGCTGTCTGAAGACATCTACCTTGCTATGTCTGTCATTCAGGGACTTCTAAAATAGCAGATGTAACATAGCTCCTTTACAGTGTGTGAGAGAAGAGCCGGGTTTTCAGATCATCTTCTGTAATCCTAGCATCTTAGTTTTAAACTTAGGGCCATATTTTAGATAAAAAATATTCTGAAAAATGCATAAGACAGTGCTTTTCTAAGAATGTACTGTAAGATTGTTCTGTTTTGTTGAACCCAGTGTTGCTCAGCCATCTTTACTGTATGGCTTCTCCAGGTGTTTGATATGCTGCATCGACTCACCAGGACAGGAGAGAGTCCCCAGCTTATTCATTGTGACCCAGCTGGGACTGTAGGGCACATTGGTGTTAGCATGCTTCTGGATTCTTCAAAGAATAGCTATCGTGCAGCCATTTGGGAGTCTTATAGCTTATTGGTGGTATTAAACTTCTATGGTAATAGTGAATCACCACAGGTTCTTTTCATTATGTCCCAATATAATTTATTGTATACTCGCCTCTGCTATTTTAGGAATTGGCTTCCAAAAAATCCCTCCCTATGAATTATTACACAGTGTTCTACCATGTTCAAGAACAGTTGCCCAGAGACTGTTTCATAGTAAGTGAGGGCGCAAACACCATGGACATTGGACGAACTGTACTTCAGAACTACCTTCCTCGCCACAGGTGAGACTCCGAGGAGGAACGACAGCATGTCTAATTTGAAACCCCAGTGCTGCTGATTATAGAAAATGTTTGAAAACTGTCATGTCTGCTGTATGGGAGTGTACTTCACAAATGGATTTTAAGTTTTTCTTCAGATTTATTTCGTTTATTTTGTGTGTGATTTGCCTGTGTGTATGTCTGTGTACCACGTGTCTGCCTGGTGCCCTCAGAGGTCAGAAAGGGGCTTTTGGATCCCCTGGAACTGGAGTTACCAGCTGTTGTTGTAAGCCTCCATGTGGGAACTAGGAACAAAACTCGGGTCTCTGCCAAAGCAGCAAGTGCTCCTCCTAACCACTGGGCCATCTCTCCAGCCCCTAATCACTGAGCCATCTCTTCAGCCCCTAACCTCTGAGCCATCTCTCCAGCCCCTAACCACTGAGCCATCTCTCCAGCCCCACATAAGTGGATTTTGTTTTGTTTTGTTTTGTTTTGTTTTTCCAGACAAAGTTTCTCTGTGTAGCCCTGGCTGTCCTAGAACTCGTTCTGTAGACCAGGCTGTCCTTGAACAGAGAGATCTGCCTGCCTCTGCCTCCTAGGTGCTGGGATTAAAGGTGTGTGCCACTACTGCCCAGCTCATAAGTATGTTCTCAAGTGAGATTTTATAGTTTTATAGTTTTTATGTTTCCTAGTCCTTGGTATGATATAATTTAGTGTTCTGAGAGGATATTTATAGTCATCCAAACAAGCATGAGTGATTGTTTTCTTTTATCCTTGACAAAGTAGTTCTTATGTTCCAAAGATTTTGTATTAAAGAAAAATGTATCAATTTTTTCTACATACCACATAAACAAAGACTGAAAGGCTGTGTGAACACTGCACTGCATGATATGTGTAGAGAGTTTGACTTTAGCTCTATTCCTAACAGGCTTGATGCTGGTTCTTTTGGAACAATGGGAGTTGGCCTGGGATTTGCCATTGCAGCTGCTCTAGTGGCCAAAGAAAGAAGTCCTGGGCAGCGGGTCATCTGTGTGGAAGGAGACAGTGCCTTTGGATTTTCTGGCATGGAAGTGGAGACCATCTGCAGGTAAAGCAGAGCTGTAAGTCACAGGGTCTCATGCTCATAACTAAGAAGGCTTATAAGGCTTGCTCGCTTCATAAGCAGGTGTCCTGCACGGCACTGTCTAAGCTTTCATGGAGAAACTTGCACCATGTCGGCTAAGGGCTCTGCCAGCCCCCTACCCAGCTGTATTCAAGCTACAATAAAATGTTCTACTTAGAGCTCTTAGTAGGGTTCTGTGAATCACATTTTGAGACTTTCAAAGCTTTGATATATAAGCCTGTGAAGATCAAGCAAACCAGGTTTGGCAACCCACTCTGTAGTCCCGAGGTAGCAGGAGACAGAAGGATCTGGAATTCAAGGTTATCTTCAGCTGCATAGCAAGTTCAAGGTCAGCCTGAACTACATGAACCCGTGTAGTAGGGTAGAGTGTGGTCTGTTCAAGGTCTATATTGACAGCCAATTGACATATGCCAAGAAGATGCTGTATGGAGAGAATTTAACTTTCTCGAGGGTGATAACTCCCTTCCAGCACAGAGAACAAATAGTTACCACATTCATTTACTTAGTTATAGAATGACTCCAAACCCTCAGAAAGTATATATGTTTAGAAAACAAAGCCCACATTCTTTTTTAGCTTTTGAGGTTTTTATCTATGCTATATTGTTTAAGGCATTGTTGATGTTCTTTCTCTGCACTCATCACACTGTGCTGTCTTTGATTAGATGCAGCGTGGGTGTTAGTTGTCTGTGTGTCTCTCACAGCATCTAGCGCAGGCTGGTTGTCATCGAGGCATTCAGTAATAGAACGAGACTCTTCAGTGTTCCTAGGAACCATCGAGAAATAGGCCTCAGAGGAGAGGGGGAGGTATCTTTTCTTGTAACCAACTGGAAAAGTTCCATGATTTACCGAAGATTCATAGCTAAGCAGATTACCAGCCCCAAGTCTTGAACACATTCCACTACTGTGATGTTTCCATCAGTGTTTTTTTTTAATTAGGATAATAAACACTTGATTTTTTTCTGATATTGAAATTTTCTTATAGAAAACATCCACCTTTAAGTAAACATTTCAGTTTTAAGAGGAGAAATTGCTTTAGAAAGACTGATATCCTCATAGTTTCTTTTCACTCTAGGTACAACCTGCCAATCATACTCTTGGTAGTAAACAACAATGGAATTTACCAAGGTTTTGATGCTGACACCTGGGAAAAAATGCTACATCTTCAAGACACTGCTGCAACGTGAGTGACTCAGAACAGTGGACGACTACCTTATAGCAGGGATTTGGTTTGTCTTTTAAAGTTTGCTGGGTGGGAATGAGCCTCTGTATCATACACTTGGTTCGTTCCTCAGGCCCTCTGAAGGGCAGAAGCACCTCTCATGGCTCCTTTCTGTACAGCTACCCATCGCTGTTGATTGTTGAAATCAGAGAACCACTGAAGACTCGGCAACCAAGCTCTGTGATGTCACACTTAGGTAACAGTAGTGCTGTTCACCCCGACACCACACTAGGGAGGGCTGTGATGCTGCATTAGTCAAGGCTCTCTCAAGGGACAGAGCTCAGGAACGTGTATAAGAATCAGCATATATCAAAAGGGAATTTATTGGCATGGTTTACAGTTTGCGGTTTGTCTGGCTAGTCCACGAGGCTGGTCTTTAGTCTGTGTTGGAATCCTGATGAAGCAGGGTCTAACACCAGTAAAGGCGTGCCTTGACAGCAGGACAGATAGACTTGCCAGCCAGAGGGAGGGCAAGCAGACAAAAAGCGAAGGCTCCCTTCTCCCACATCCTTTTGCAGCGGCCCCATCTGGGTGGCCCAGATGGAGGGAGGGTCTTCCCACCTGAGATGATCCAGTCAACCTCTCACAGGCGTGCCCAGCTGCTTGGGCTTTAGTTGATTCCAGGTGTAGATACGAGGACAGCCAAGCTCAGCTGTCCCAAGTGCCGGTGTGTTATATATAATTTAAAGATCTTCCTTTCTTTTCCCACAAAGCTAAACCTTCATTATCTGATGGCAGAGTCAAACTTAAGACTGTTAGAACTGGCTGTGGGTGCACAAGTAAAAGTTTATGAGACAGCCGAGGGTAGAGAAGAGTAGTGTTTTCATTTATGTATGATTTCATGGTTGTTTTTACATAACCATTTGTATTACTTGCTTCACTGCATTGATAAAATACCACAACCAAGGCAACTTATGAAAATTTTAATCGGGCTTACAGCCCTAGGGGTTAGAGTTTCTGATGGTGGAGCAGCCCTGAGAGCTCACACTGTGATCCACAAGCAGGGGACACAGAGCACACTGGGAGTGGCATTGTTTTTTGAAACCTCAAAGCCTGCCCCCAGTAATAAGCCTCCTTCAATAAGGCCACACCTCATAATCCTTCCCAAATAGTTCCACCTACTGGGGACCAAGTATTCAAATATGTGAGCCTATGGCGGCCATTTTCATTCAAACCACCACACCATCCATGCCTTTTCTTTTGCCTTCATTATAGTTGATAATATAGACTGTGCTGACAGGTGTAGTAGCTCCTAATCCCAAGTTACTACTTAAATTTAGTTAAAAATAAATAAAGTGAAAAGTTTCTAGACTGAGGCTATGGTTCAGGTTATAGAGTGTTTGCCTTTTATGCATAACACCCTGAGTTTGAACCTCAGTTTCTCATATCTCGGATATGCTGGGCACACCTGTAATCCTATCATTAAAGTGTCTAAGTTACGGTTTCACTGCTGTGAACAGACAGAGTGACCAAGGCAACTCTTGTAAAGAACAACTTTTAATTGGAGCTGGCTTACGGGTTCAGAGGTTCAGTCCATTGTCATCACATCAGGAAATATGGCAGTGTGCAGGCAGGCATGGTGCTAGAGGAGCTGAGAGTTCTACATCTTCATCTGAAGGGTAACCAGGAAGACACTGGCATCCTCACACAGTTAGGAGGAAGTTCTCAAAGCCCACCCCTACAGTGACACACTTCCTCCAGCCAGGACACACTTCCTAACATGCCACTCCCTGGGCCAAGCACATTCAAACCACCACAGCAAGTCTAGGCCAGCTTGAATTACACAAAACCTTGTTTCTTATTTTAAAAGAGAAGAAATTCAGTTTCCCTCATCTTTAGCTGAGAAGTTGTTGACAGATGATGGCTCTGTGGCAGATGATCTGACGCCCTCTTCTGGCTTCCTTGGGTACTGCACATATGTGGTACCCAGACAACATGCCAGTCTAACACCCATACACATAAAATAAAAATAAATCTTTTGTTGCCAAGTATATTGACACACACCTTTAAACCCAGTACTCAAGAGGCAGAGGCAGGGAGATTTCTGAGTTTGAGACTAGCCAGCCTGGTCTACAGAGTGAGTTCTAGGACAGCCAGGACCACACAGAAAAACCCTGTCTCAATCAATCAATCCATAAATAAAATAGTTTTTAAAAGTTCAGTTTCTCCGGGCGGTGGTGGTGCACACCTTTAATCCCAGCACTTGGGAGGCAGAGGCAGGCGGATTTCTGAGTTTGAGGCCAGCCTGGTCTACAGAGTGAGTTCCAGGACAGCCAGGGCTACACAGAGAAACCCTGTCTTGAAAAATCAAAAAAAAAAAAAAAAAAGAAAGAAAAAAGTTCAGTTTCTTGGTTTAGTTAAATTTCAAGCACTCATAGTAACAGGTAGTGTGTGGCCAGCATACTGTAAATCACCTCTGTCACTACAGAGAGTTCTCTTGGACGTTGCTGTATGAACAATGAAAATACAGGGAGCTACATGTAGTGACACACACGTGTAGTCCACCTACTCCTCCTGGAGGCTGAGGCAAGAGGACCACTCAAGCTGACTCCATCACATAAACAAAGAGTCAATAGAAAATATGGGGGAAAACTACGGGGGGAAATATGGGCTGAGGCAGGAGGAGTCAGAGTCGAGGTTACCAGCCTGAGCTGTGTACTGAGTTCCAGGTCAGTCTGCTACATAGCAAGGTCCTGTCCTAAAACAAGCAAAAATAAAGGGGAATGCAGTTTCATGTACTGATACCTCAGCTCTGACGGTGCTATCTCCACACTGTGCCCTCTGCTGGTTCTCTGTGGTGACCAGCCAGCTGTACCAGAGGGCAAGTACCATGGGCCGGACTGCTCTGTAACATTGCCAGTTAGCACCCCGATGACTTACACGACCGCACACACCACAGCCTGCAGCCAGGTGGCTTAGTATACACTTGGAGAAACACACATATCTGTCTGAATCTCACAGAGCCACTAAAAAGTTAGTGTCCACAAGAGCCAAAGCCTTTGCAAAGCTGAACCTCTTTCAAAAAGTTGAGACAGTTAATGATTTCAAAGTTGAAGACTTTCAGATTGAAGGGTATACTCACATCCAACAATTAAAATGCAGATGACTGTTTAAAGTGCTATCATAGGGTTCAACAATCCTATGATATTGTCTTTAAGGATAGAGCCCAGTGGCCAACTGATTGGTTGGTTTTGGTTTGGTTTGGTTTGGTTTGGTTTGGTTTGGTTGATTGGTTTTGCTCTAAAGGGGAAAAGAACTATATTTTTAAAAAATCTAGGAGGGGGCTGGAGAGATGGCTCAGCGGGTAAGAGCACTGACTGCTCTTCCAGAGACCCTGAGTTCAATTCCCAGCAACCACATGGTGGCTCACAACCATCAGTAATGGGATCTGGCGCCCTCTTCTGGTGTGTCTTAAGACAGCTTCAGTGTACTCATAGATAAAATAAATAAATCTTTTTTTAAAAAAATCTATGAGAAAAAAAAAAAAACACAAACAGACGAAGATAGAGCTGCAATTTCTTTTAGTAATAAAAGGCCTGGAGTTCAGCTATCTCATCAAAGGTGCCTGAAAATCCTGAGGTGGAGCAGAGGAAGGACAGGGACAATGACATTTGTCTTACATACTGCTGTTATATAGAGCTGTTCTGGAAAAAAAAGTATGCCTCATGGGTCAGCTTAAAGTTTTTGCAGATAATCTTGGGAAAATTCTTCGTTTCTAGAAGCTTAATGACTTTAATTTTGCTACCGTACAACTTGTTTTCCAGTGTCCCTCCAATGTGTCTCTTGCCAAACTCGCATTATGAGCAGGTCATGACTGCATTTGGAGGCAAAGGGTATTTTGTACAAACACCAGAAGAGCTCCAACACTCGCTGAGGCAGGCTCTGCAAGACACAACTAAACCCTGCCTTATCAACATCATGATTGAACCGCAAAGTACACGCAAGGCCCAGGTAGGTTCAGTTGCTAAGCAGAAGGCAAGAGCGTACATTCTCTCAGGACTCCTTCCATAAAGGCATGCCCACCACAGTCCAGAGTTCCTTCTAAGTCTGTGGCTGAGTTTGGCAGTTCTGTTTGCTTAGTCAACAAAAATCTTTGTTGAGATGTTGTTATGTGTGTTGTTTAGAGTCACAGTGAGCAAATCCAGGCTCTGCCCTCATCCCACAGAGCTTACAGTAGTAGGGGACATGGACAGTAGGTGACCTCACAATTCCATGCTACGTGACGGAGCATGGTGACCAGGAGGACATTGGTGTTCTCAGCAGGTGTAAGTGAAGAAATACATTGTTGTTAGAGGAAATCTCATTGGTAGTAGTGAATAAACTGTGATTAGTGATGACTTAGCAGAGAGGAGGTGGAAAGGGGTCCAGGGCTCTGTGTCAAGAGGCAGCTGGCCAGTTGGAGGAGCTGAAGGAAAACAAAGGACAGTGAGCACAGTGTGGATGAGTGCAGCCAGTGGTATGTGCAGCCAGTGGTGTGTTCAGCCAGTGTTGTGTGCAGCCTGTGGTGTGTGTAGCCAGTGGTATGTGTAGCCAGTGGTGTGTGCAGCCAGTGGTGTGTGCAGCCAGTGGTGTGTACAGCCAGTGGTGTGTGCAGCCAGTGGTGTGTGCAGCCAGTGGTGTGGTCGGCCAGTGGTGTGTGCAGCCAGTGGTGTGTGCAGCCAGTGGATCTATGAAATTGCAGTCAACTTAGTCCCTGTGACCTCTAATGGATATTGATGCAGTAGCCACAATAGTGAGATAAATGTCAAAGTGTGCTGTATGATATCACCTTTCCATCTTAGAGTAAGCTGATTTTTGTTCTTACTCTGTGCACTCTGGAGCTTCTACCTGCTTGTGCTTACATACCTGTCCCTCATGAGTCCACTCTGACTACCAGCCACTCTTCAGAGCAGAAATCTACTCAATAATTTGTTGCCTCTTTCCTCTCCTTTCCCCGCCCCAGCATGTGTACATGTATGTGGTCTATGTGCATGTGTGTTCACATACGTGGGTGCACATGTGAGGTGAGTACATAGGCTAGAAGCTGACATCAGATGTCTTCCTCAATTGTGTTTCACTTTCTTATTTATTGAACCAGGGTCTCTTCCTGAACCCAGAACTCACTGATATGGCTAACTTACCCCAGAGGGAATCTCAGCTTCCCCTCCCATGCGTTTATCTGGGTGCCAGGAGTCTGAACTCCAATCCTTATGCTTGCCAGCAAGCACTTTATCCGCGAAGCCATCTTTCTAGTCCCTCTCTCTTGGTTTTTATGAGCAGATACCTGAACAATCAATAAAGTATACAGCAACTAGTTTGGAAACTGTCAGATATATAGAATTCTGTTGAGATTCTGTTTGTATACAAACAGATGTGGGAGACCTCAGAATTTACATTAGAGCTAAGAAGAGATGCTTAGAACAGAATCTGCCAGTCATGCAGATAGACACAGAGTGGGTCAGGAGTCAGAACAGAACCTGCCAGCCATGCAGATGGACACGGAGTGGGTCACGAGGGAGAGGGCAGTGGCACTGGCAGGGATCCTTCCAGTTCTTTTAAAGATCTGCTTCAACAGCTGAGCTACAGTTCCCTATGAGCATCATTTGCATATTTCTGGAGAAGTGTAAGTTAGCACCGCCATTTGTAATTCTGTAGGATTATCCTAATATCAAATACTTTAACATTTTTTATCTTCATTCCAGTGGGATTCTGACATATTTTCATTTCCAAGCTGTTATTTTTTATTGAATATTTGTCTGTGACCATTCGCCATTGATTGACAGTGGCTGGCTGCTTCCCGCTTTCTGCAGGAATATCTAAGTCTCTATAGTAATCTGTGTGTAGGCCTAGTGGGGAGGGCACATTAGTGAACGGGCCTCGCTAATTACTTTTCAGCATTTTTACCACTGTTGTATAGTTCTAGATCCTAAAGGGATTACAGTGAGGATGCAGTGTAATACAGCCATTTCTTCTGCCTCAATGCTTTTTTCTCTCTCTCTTGCTAGGATTTTCACTGGCTCACCCGTTCTAACATGTGAATAAACTACTTGATGGTTTTGAGGAATTTTCTCTTTCCTGCAAGGTAGAATTTACTTTTCATAGCAAAATTACCAAAATGCTAAAATTGTATTTAAAAATACACTTTAAATTGTGTTTTATAGTAAAGAAATTGATTAAAGCCAGACATTATTTGTTATGACTTTGGTTTTTATTTTAAATGTGCATTGATGTTCTTCGTGCTTGTATGCGTGTGTAAGGGTGTCAGATCCCCTGGAACTGCAGTTACAGACAGTGGTAAGCTGCCATGCAGGAAATTGAACCTGGGTTCTCTGAAAGAGCAGCCAGTGCTCTTAACCACTAAGCCCCCATGATTCTGGATCTTAAACAGTCCTAAAGGCTTATATGCCAAAGGCTTGTTCAGTAGCTCCAGGCACTGTTAGATGGTGGAGTGAGGTCACTGGGGATTAGGACCCAGCATGATGCCACTCTTCAAGCCCCCATACAATGAGCTGAGCAAGCCCTTTCATGAGCTCCCTGTCATGATGGACTCCAGGCCTAAAAGCAAAAGGGCAAAGTGACCATGGACTGGAACGTTCACCGCTGAGCAAGAGCTGCAGAGATGACTCCACAGTTAAGAGTACAAACTACTCTTGCAGAAGATGTGAGTTTGGTTCTTAGCAACACCGGGTGGTTCACAGCTGCCCGTAATTGCAACTCCAGGGACTCAAGAGGGATTTGATTGAGGAAGCCTTCAGCTAGCTTCCTTTGGCACCTCCACTCTCATGCATATACCTGCACACAAATGCATATATACACACAATTTAAAATAAAATGAAGCTGAAAGCTTAAAAAGCTATGAGCCAGTATAAGTATTTCTTCCTCTTAAATTTCTCCAGTATTTTGTCAAGGAATGGAGATCAACTAACAGTGTTCTACCACATAAATAACCAAATAATACCATTGTAAGTGTTGAACTGCCAAGTTACACATCAGTTTCCTTTTACATAAATTCAAGTTAATTTCCCAAGTTAAAACTGTATCCTCGGGGCTGGAGAGATGGCTCAGTGGTTAAGAGCACTGACTGCTCTTCCGAAGGTCCTGAGTTCAAATCCCAGCAACCACATGGTGGCTCACAACCATCCGTAATGAGATCTGACGCCCTCTTCTGGTGCATCTGAAGACAGCTACAGTGTACTTACATATAACAAATAAATAAATCTTTAAAAAAAAAAACTGTATCCTTTAAAAACACTTTCTGGAGAAAGGCATGAAAGCTGTATAAATGACGTAGCATTCAGAGATCCTAAGAGCACTGCTCTGCCGCAGATGTACACTCCGTCTATTTTGTATTTTATTTTTGATGACTTGGTTCTAATCTCAGTTGTGGTGGCACTTGCTCTGTAGTTGATGAGTTGAATGTTTTTCCTGGAAAGGACTCACTGATCCAGACAAGCCACACCACCTCCAAACTAACCACTGTAGATTAGCTGTCTTGTGTATGCATACTACACTGAGATCCACAAAGTTATCCATGGTGTATTGTCATGTGCTGTGTAAGGACATTTTGGTCATTGACAGACCACACAATGGTAGTGTTGCCTTACGATTATAAGAGAGCTAAAAAAAAAAATGTCTTTCACCAGCCTGAGTTACACTGAGAGCTCAAGATGGGCCTGAGCTGCTTATGGAGAGACTGTCTCAAAAAAAAAAAAAAAAAAAAAGTGAGGCTGGAGATTTGGCTGAAGTAGATTGCTTGCCTCGAACACTCCAAGCCTGAGTTTAATATCTCAGCACCGCCAATAAATAAATAAATAATAGTTGAGGAGAAAGAAATCAGGCACATGGTTCAGAGTGTAAAAGCACTTGCCTTGCAGAGTTTGATCCTAGAACCTACAGAAAGGTAGAAAGGGGGGACCAGGTCTACACAGTTGACCTCTAACCTCTACACATTGGCTGTAGCACACACATACCCACATATGTGCATGCACTCATACACAAGTACTGGCTTTGAAAGAATTGTGGCACAAGGCTGTACACCCAAACTGGGTTTACACAACTATGGGGAAACAACAAGTAATATAGTTTGGAACTTGAGGATTTCAGCATGGGTTTCACAGTTTTAATGCAACTTAGTGATGGAAGTGTCTTTATATCATTTTTATCTTCTAGAACATGTTAAAAGTGAGCCAGGGAGTGGTGACACATGGCTTTAATCCAAGTACTCAGGATGCAGAGACAGACGGATCTTTGTGAGTTCAAGGCCAGCCTGGTCTACAGAGCAAGTTCCAGGACAGCCAGAGCTACACAGAAGAACCTGTCTCGAAAAAAGCTCAAAGATAGATCAATCAATCAATCAATCAATCAATAAATGTCCAACAACAACAAAAGGAAAATGTTGAAAGTGTTTTTGCAGGTGCTGGGAATTGAATCTAAGACTTCATCCATGCTAAGCAAAGAGTCTACCACAGAGCTATCTTTCTAGCTAAAAGTAAGCATTTTTTAAAAATCAGAACTGTATTTTAAAATATTACAATAGGAGGCTGGAGAGATGGCTCAGAGTTAGCTTCTCTCTTAGGTTCAGTTCCCAGGCCCCATGTAGAGGCTCTCAACTGCCTATAACTCCAGTTTCAGGGGACCCACTGCCCTCTGCTGGCCTTCCAGGAACCAGGTATACACATTGTACACATGGGTAAATGCCGGCTCGATCATAATAATAGCAACAACAACAACAACAATAATAATAATGATGACTAGAACTAAAATAATAGAAACAGATATACTTGTTATGTTTGCAGTTTTTATGAATCATAGCACAGGACTTTATATCAAAATTCAGTATATATACATTACAATAGATTTGTGTGCACTGGCTAAGTGTGGCACATGAGCAGTGTGGGAAGTTTCTAGCTGTAGATGAGAACCCAGGAGATTTTTGCAGTGAACAGTGTATGGCTCTGATGGGGCCCTGATCCAAGCCTGCTTATGTAGTTTTAAGTGTAGCGAGCCAAAACTTCATAGGAGGAGTCATAAAGGAGCATTTGGCTTGGGTAGCCCACATAACCTCAGTAACCACCTCTGCCCATGGACGCTTACCTGACAGCCAAATGTAATGCAAAGTTTTGACACAGACTATGTGGAGGGCTTAATATTTTTAAGTTGAACTGTATTACTCCAGCTAGATATAATTAGGGGTAAATGTCCCCTTTTCTAACTGTGTTATCCTTAGAAGAAGAAAAAATGTTGGCTGATTAATAGTCTGGCCAGCAGAGGTCAGTCCAGATTAATCCAAGAACACAGTACCTGATCATCCACTCCCAGATTATTTTGTAAAACAACCTTGTAATTAGTTTTGTCATAGGAGTTACTTCTTAGAAAGGTAAAGTATTGAGAAATTCTCTCTAGTTGTATGCACCTGTAATCCCAGGACTCAGGAGGATAGACCATTAGAATCTTAAATTTGAGGTTGGCCTGAACTACATATGAATTGGTTTGTTGATAGTCAAGATCATAAATAATGTTTAGCATGGTAGCACACTTCTTCCATCTCAGCACTCAGGGAAGCAGAGGCAGGCAGACCTCTCTTGAGTTTGAGACCAAGCCTTGGACTACAAGCCAACCAGCACTATGTAGAGAGTCCCTGTCTCCAAAACAAAGCCTTAAATATTTTCATCTTATACCTGAATAATGTCCATGCTTGCAAAGTCTTAGTAATCACTCAAATGTGATTGCTTAGGTCAATTCCTCTCCTGATGTGCTTGGTCATATTTCATGGAGTTATCTGGGGAGCCCCAAAGCTACCCAAAGCCATAGTGCTTTGCCTGGCATACAGAATGCACTGTCACTTGGAAAGGTGGGCCCTTGGCAGGAAACACGAGCTGGAAACTAGCGGTGATTCAGTGTGAAGCGCAGTGGTTTATTTTTGAAGTAACTGGTTCTTCCTCCCAAATACAGTAGGTATTTTTAGGAAAGTGGGTCACCATGTCTGCAGGGGTTCACTAAATAGGAGTTGTATGAGGACTCATAGTAAAAAGCAGTTCTGTGGTCATTATATAAAATCAACAGATTTGTCTCCCACCTTAGGGAAAAGTCTCAAGTCCATTACAAGGAAATGATAACCCTTGGAACGCCAAAGGAAAAAGAAGTTAACTTACCTTGCCATCCCTACCCACTCTCCTTTGGCAAGACTCAGCCAGCCATTAGCCAAGCTGGCCTGGAACTTAGTACGTAGTTCAGGCTGGCTCAAACTCATAAGCCTTCTGCCTCCACTTCCCAAGTGCTGGGTAATTTTTAAAAGAGACAGCGGGGAAATACTTCATTGCTATGAAGAAGGTCCTGAAATAACATGCAAACTTAGACTACTCTAGCACACCATATGAGTGTATTAAGATGCCTGAAAGCCAGTTAAATTCTACTTGGGGATTTGGCAGAAAACCTGAGAAACCTGCCCTGTCCACTGTATGTGCATACTGAGGGAGGTTGACCGGGTGTTGTCTGTTTGGTAATTGCTGCCACTAAACTAAAATTGAGTCATGCAGAAAAGAGCAGCAGATGGCTCGCCACGCTCTGCCCATAGAAGGAACAGTGAAGACCTCCAGAGATTCAGCTCTGACAGGCACCACTGACTCTACATGAGCATTCCACTGGACAATTTTCCATCTTCCCTCCCCCTTAAGGCCTTTTCATCCAGAAAAAGAGGCTAGCTGGTCAATAAACCCACAGCAAGTTCAGCTGGTCCACTAACTCCTCCAGTTAAGGAGCAAAGAAATGTACACCTAGAAATTCCAGTGTTTCCAGTTTCAGAGTGTGAAGGGAAGCTTGCAAGGTTGGCCCATAGCATAGAAATAGCCACAGAGGTGGCAAGATCCGCCATGTCTTTCCTACTGTCATTGAAGCTGGCTCTGTGGTGTGCTTAATCTTCAGCCATGTGGTTTTCTTCTCCCAAGACTTGTTCTCTCGGTGGTCTCGCCCCAGCTCCAGCTTAGTTCCTGCTCTGCTTGCTGTAGTGCGATTTGTACCCACACCCATCCTTATCCCACAGTACTTCTGCAAAGCTGCCTCCCCTCCAGTGTCTCTGCACCACTGCAACATCTCTGTAACCCACAGAACTCATGGTAAGGTAACTCCCATCTCTCCCTGTTGGTGAGCAAGGTGTGACTCAGGTCACCTCCCCCATCCTCTAGACCTGTATCCTCCTGCCCCTGTGTGGTCAGCTCCATGGCGACTAACACTACTTACACCAGACAAACAGCAATAGGGCATCACTGTCCTGGGAACAGGAGACATACATCACCCAGACCACAGCAGACCTTTAAATAAGTACACAGGGGATTGGTGACCTATCTTCTAAGAACCAGAAACCTATCCTAATGCCTGGGTATTGAATAAACCCCACAATGCTAGGGGCAGAGGCTGGGGCAGGTGAGGCCCCAAATTAATTAAAGTTTAAGTTTCTACCTTAGCAAAATAGAGTTCAGATTTTAAGTTCAATTGTAATAATAAATATTTCTTTCACACTTGAGGGCTAAAGTCTGGATTTTATGCCTACGATATTCATTTAAAACAAAACCAAAAACCTGTTCTACCATTCCTGCATCCACACTCTCCATTGGCTCCTCCACCCTTCCCTAACCCTACCACTCTCTGTTCCTCTCACACAGGTTTTTTTGTTCTGTTTTTTGGGGGGGTTGTATGTGTGCGTGTGTGTGTGTGTGTGTGTGTGTGTGCGCGTGCGCGTGCACGCACGCGCGAGCGCACACACACACACACACACACACACACACACACGCGCGCGCACCTTTGGATGAAAATGTAAAACTCTTAGCTCTTTCTCCAACACCATGTCTGCCTGCACACTGCCATGCTTCCCGCCATGATGAGAGTGGACTGAGCCTCTGATTTCCTTTGCCTACTTTTGGAACCCCTTTCCTCCTACTGGATTGCCTTGTCCAGCCTTAAGATGAGGGCAGTTGCCTAGTCTTAATGCAACCTGATATGCCATGACTGGTTGATAATCTTCAGAGTTCCACCCTTTCTGAAAGAAAACAAGAGGAGTGGATCTGGGGGGAGAAGGAGGGCCTAGGAGGAGCTGAGTGAGGGAAAACTGTGGTCAGGATGTAATGTATGAGATAAGAGACAAGGGGAGAATAAGAGATGTACCGCATCCCACAGAGATACGTGAGACAATGCTCAAGTAGATCTCAAGCAGAGAGCATTACTGAGTCTTAGACAGAACAAAAAGGTGAAACTGGGTAAAGGAAAATGGAACCAAGCTTCTCCCAGAGAAGTCCCATGTCTCTCAGGAACAGGGCCACCTTCCCATCCTGCTGGACTCATTGTGGGGAATAGCACAATACCTGGAAAATGTGGCCTTGGTATAAACAGGTGTGGCAGGTTTCCCAGTGGCAGCTGGGGCTCTGGTTTCAGCCGTGCATCCTGAAAGGGGTCTCTCTAGGCTGTCCCCCAGCATAGTCTTGAGGTCTCCTTGCCTTTAGATTGAGATGAAAACCTGGGTCAGGGGGCAGAATTCATTCTGCAGGACAGGTCTGCCAAGTGGATCTGACCCAATCTGCCATTTTGGACGGATAGAATCAAGGTGGAGGGGGAAGGTTTTGTGCATGATAAGCCTGCATCCATACTGTTTCTTCTTTGATAGTTTTCAACCTCTGGGAGCCTCACTTTCTCTTCTCCCTAGGGAGGGTAATAGAAAAACTGAACTTAGAGTTATATGGTCTATACACTGCACACAGAAATACTTAGCAGCAAACAGAGCACACTCCCACACCAACCTCTTTTCACATGTTGGGCCCCGACCCCACAAAGGGTCAGGAGAAGTTTAGCTTTGGTCCCTTGTGGAATCCTTTGGTAAGCAAAGTCCCCGCAACCACACAGTCGCCATGTCTGACAGTCTGGGGAGGGCACATTTCACTTGGCAGTCTTCCTTCCACACCTCAGCACAAGGCTGGCTGTATTGTTAGCTCAGTAAAGACCCATTCATCTGAGCCAAACTGAATTAGCCAGGCCAGTCGGCAGCCAGGAAGTCACATGCTACATTCCCAAACCAAGGAGAAATTAGTTTTAAATTATTTGTTGGTTGCTATTACCCATGCCGCAGCTCCCTCCTATTAGGGCACATCAGAGAAAATTGGCTGCAGTCGATGAATGGGTGTTTGGCAAGCCCTTTGCGAGTGTGGGGCTGTGTCTGTTCATGTGTGGGGAATGGAATCCACAGCCCCATCAGCACTGAAGTCAAGTGATTCAGATATCTAAGCGCCTTCAGATAATCTTGGTCAAGCATACTGGAATCTATCAGGTGGGACCCACACAGCCATATTGGTTAAAGCTCCCACCCTTGCTGTGTCCAGTGTGCCGCACGGTTTAAGGACAGGTGAAAGGTGGTTTCAAAGCTTCCTCTTCTAACCACAGGGACAAAATGAACTCAGGAATTTCTTTTAAGTTTACTTTATTTTATGTATATGGAAGTTTTGCCTTCATGTGTCTGTGTACAATGTGTGTGGCGGGTACTGGGGGAGGCCAGACTTGGGCTGTGGTAATGTGGATGCGAATGACCTGAACTGACTCTTGTATTTGAATACTTGATCCCAGTTGGAACTATTGAACTATTGGGGAAGGATTAGGAGATGTGGCTTTGCTGGAGGAGGTGTGTTACTGGGGACAGGCTTTTAAGGTCTCTCTCTCTCTCTCTCTCTCTCTCTCTCTCTCTCTCTCTCTCTCT
>JADRCD010204712.1:4976-15217 GCA_019843815.1 Montemys delectorum | reverse complement strand
TCATTTGCTTTTTACAAAGATTTTTAAATTTATTATTTTATGTGTACGAGGTGTCCTTGCCTCTATGTATGCCTGTGTATCATATGCATGTCTGGTGCCCAGAGAAGCTAGAAAGGAACATTAGCTCTCCTGTTGTGAGCTGCCATGTGAGTTCTGAAAAGTAAACCTGGGCTCTCTACAAAAACAGCCCGTGTTCTTAACCACAGAGCCATCTCTCCAGCCTACAATATCATATATGTATATGTATAAGTATATGTATGTATATATACATTTTTATATTGTATCATATTATGTGTTATCAACTATATATACTTTTTATTATATTATTTATATTATATATCACCTATATCAAGATTACATACTATATTATAAATTATTATATATTAATATGCATAACATGATTTTTCAAAGGAATTATTCTCTAGATTAGAACAAGAAATCCCAGACAGCCCCCCCTTTGGTTATATGTTTACTTTAATGGAGTAACATTTAAACCTGAACAGGCATCTAGGCGAAGGTAAAGCATTAGGAGCCGTTGAGACCACAATTCTGTGCTATTTGAGGTGTTACGTTTCTAACTCTAAAACCCACAACATTTTTAGATAAACAACATTTGATCCTTCCCATCACATGCAATGGCCACAGCTCAATATATATACTCCTCACTGCATAAACCATGTCACATAACCACGGTAGGAGGCCACTGTGTTTCACTTTATTTTCTTTTTAATCACATAAAGGAATATATCTTTAATTCACAATGCAAATTGGGTGCCTGAACACTTTAGGTATGAAGTATTATTGCTCATCAACTTGCTGTCAAATTAAAATTTTCAAAGCCAGTACGGCTTTTAAAGTTATTGAATAATAATGGGAGTATATGTTAATTTCATAATGTTGATTCAATACACATATAAATGCAGGTATTTTCCAGAACAATAAGATAGATAACAGCATTAAAGCATAATTCCTTACGAATTAATGAGGAAAGGGGTAACAGGATTCAAGAGTCTTTTCCAGGCATTTAAATTTTTCTGTAAAACTCTTTATCCTGAGACTGACCATTTAAACGTGGTACACAAAGTATACTGAATACATTGTTTGGCGTGGAGGTGGGGAGACAGAGACAGTCACGCTCATATAGTAAAATCATCTTCTGGTTGCTCTTGGTTTTCCTCAGTGAGCATCCTGTCAAAAGGCCTATAGTTGAAATAGACAAAATCGTTTTCATCTGTTGGCTGAAATGGGAATTCCCATTCCATGTCACCTAGGAAGCCGCTTCCTGAGCCAGAACCCGAGCCAGAGCCGGAGCCTGAACCTGAACCGGAGCCGGAGCCAGAACCGGAGCCGGAGCCAGAGCCGGAGCCAGAGCCTGAGCCTGACCCAGAGCCCGAGCCTGACCCAGGATAGTCATCAGAAATGGGGAAGAAATTTTTCGGGAATCCTCCCATCCTGAAATACAAAGAAAAAAAAAGTAAAGTTCTACTTATAACGTAATTTCAATTTTTTTGTTTGTTTGTTTTGTTATTCGAGACAGGGTTTCCCTGTATAGCCCTAGCAGTCCTGGAACTCACTCTGTAGACCAGGCTGGCCTTGAACTCAGAAATCCACCTGCCTCTGCCTCCCAAGTACTGGGATTAAAGGCATGCACTGCCACCGCCCGGCTGTAATTTCAATATTTTAATATAAAGACATTCGCTAGGTGTGGAATACACACAAAATATCACAGCTTTTGGGTGGTGGTAGTGGTAAGGTAAAAACTTAGAGTCATCCTTAGATCCATAGTGAATTGCAGCCATCATGGACTATAGGAGCCCTTTCTCCAAAAAGAAAACAAAAATGGCAGGGGTAGGGCTGGGTGGGTTAGAAGAGAGGGGAAGTGGGGGACGACATGGAAATAAATTCAAGTACCCAGTTGTTCAAATTCGAAGAGTTAAAATCTGCTTCAGCGCTTCAAAACAAAAAGAGGGCTGAAGAGACAACTGGTTGGGGGTGGGGGCATTCAGAGCCATTGCTGCTCTTACAGAGGAGCTGGGTTTGGGTCTCAGCATCCACACGGAGGCTCACAAGCATCTGTAACTCCAGTTTCAGAGACTCTGATACCTTCTGGCCCCTTCCAAGCACATTTTGAAAGGCAGTGAAGAGGTCAAGAAGCCTAAAAATAGGGATGCGATCAATAGATGTGTCAATCACCAGACGGACACACTCAGGATTGAGGGCAAGAGCAGAGATCCAACTGTGCGTGTTGATGGGCCGGGTTGCGGGGGTTGGGGGATGGGATTGGGGGTTGGGGTTGGAAGTGGGGCAGAAGCAAGCATACAGATCCCTTCTATGAAGTGCTGATATGCCAAAGTGGTGGCACATGCCTTTAGTCCCAGCATTTTTTTTTTAAGATTTATTTATTGTTATATGTAAGTACACTGTAGCTGTCTTCAGACACACAAGAAGAGGGCGACAGATCTCATCACGGACGATTGTGAGCCACCATGTGGTTGCTGGGATTTGAACTCAGGACCTTCGGAAAAGCAGTCAGTGTTTTTATCCACTGAGCCATCTCACCAGCCCCTAATCCCAGCATTTAAGAGGCAGAGGCAGGAAGATCTCTGAGTTCAAGGCCAGGACAGTCAGGAGAGCTATATAGGGAGATGAGACTCTGTCTCAAACAAACAAAAAATCGGTCTGATTCCATAAAGAACAGAGTGGAGAAATAGCTAGCTACAGGTGTACAGAGTTGAGGGAGGGAGTCTATTCAAAGATGCTGGATCCAGAGAGGCACCTGCAGAAAGGAAGTCCAAGACAAGGCGGTGGGCACAGGGTATGGGAAAACTCTGAATATTTAACACAAGGAAACTGCGTAAACGTGGCATAATAGAGAAGTGAAATCAACAAGAGATAGCAAAGAGAACCAACGGACATCTTCCCTCACTAGCCAGCAAGTGTGCCTGCTGCCAAGCCTGATGACTTAAGTTCAATTCCCCAGACAATAACTCATCCCCGGAAGCTGTCCTCCAACCTCCACACATACACTGAGATGTGTTCATGCATCCAAGTGAAAAATCAAAGTATGCTTCTTCTGGATAGTAGAAGAGGACTTGAGGCAAGCTATGCAGCCGACTCTGGACTTGAACTCACAACCGCCTGGGTGTATCCATTTAGAGGAGTGGGTCACCATGCCTAGCTGACTTTGGGTCCTAGCAGTATGTATTTGTATATCATTGTGTGGTAGTTTGTGTTTGCTTGGCCCAAGGAGTGGCACTATTAGGAGGTGTGGCCTTGTTGACCGAGGGTGTCACTGTGGGGATGGGCTTAGAGAGCTAGCTGCCTGAAGATGTCAGATTTCTAGCAGCCTTCAGATAAAGATGTAGAACTCTCAGCTCCTCCTGCACTATGCCTGCCTGGATGCTGCCATGCTCCCACCTTGATGATAATGGACTGAACCTCTGAACCTGTAAGCCAGCCCCAATTAAATATTGTCCTTTATAAGAGTTGCTTTGGATGCCGGGCAGTGGTGGTGCACGCCTTTAATCCCAGCACTTGGGAGGCAAAGGCAGGCGGATTTCTGAGTTCGAGGCCAGCCTTGGTCTACAGAGTGAGTTCCAGGACAGCCAAGGCTACCCTTTGAGAGAAACTCTGTCTTGAAAAACAAAAACAAAAACAAAACAAAAACAAACAAACAACAAAAAAAGAATGTCAAGAGTTGCTTTGGTCATGGTGTCTGTTCTCAGCAATGGAAACCCCTAAGACACATTGCTTTTCCAGAACACATTGAGTGGCAAGTCATTCACAAAGTAAAACTAATAAATAAACAGTAATGAAAAATAAAAAAAGAGGAAGCAAAGCCAGTTAATTTCAGTATTTAATAAATGTGTTCCAATTAAGCACACACACACAAAACCAAAACAAACAAAACAAAACAACAGCAAAACAGCTGTGGTGCTGTGGTAGCACACACCCTTTAATCTCAGCACTCAGAGGCAGAGGTAAACTCATCTTTGGGAGTTCAAGTCCAGCCTAATCTATATAGCAAGTTCTAGGCTAGCCAGGGAAGCATAGTAAGAATCCTTTCTCAAAGGAAAAAAAGGGGGGGGGGCTGGCTCAGCGATTAAGAGCACTGACACACTGACTGCTCTTCCAGAGGTCCTGAGTTCAATTCCCAGCGACCACATGGTGGCTCACAACCATCTGTAGTGGGATCTGGTGTCCTCTTCTGGTGTGTCTGAAGACAGCTACGGTGTACTCACATACATAAAATAAATAAATAAATCTTTAAAAAATAAATTAAAAATAATTTAAAATTCTAACTCAACTCAATTTTAATATATAAACACTTTATTTGCTTAAAGAAAATTATATTCAATCCTTTTTCAACATATGTTGGGGGAAATAGTTCCCAATGTTTATCGCTGCCACCCACCAGAAACCTTTACAAAAACATGGAAGAACCCACGTACATTGGCACATCTCATGCTTCAGCACACATGGCCCACTTTTGCTTTCTGTGAAGTAGTTCTTAGCACAGCAAGAACCTGAAATGAAACACTCAGGTGCTCCTGTGAGATCGAACGCAAGTCTACTTACAAAACAGGATCAGTCATCGGAGGGCCGATGTTGTTGGATTCATCTGCTATGAGGTCGAACTGTGGACCCTTCTCCTCAATGCAATTCGCGAAAAACCCATCCGGTTTGCAGCGGACCCACTGGTACCTGGCTCTCCGAGCAGGATAACCTATGCGAACAAGGAACCCACGTGGGTGGTAAAGATCTCTCACTTGGCTTCGTTAGAATTGGTTACACTCTGTCTCTAACGAGGTAATTACGTGGATTCTAAATTTGGCAGAAGGTCGCAGGTTTTATGTCCAACAATGCCTGTGACGGACACTTATTCTCATGGTACTTCTTCACAATAGCAAGTGGCTAAACCACAGTGAAGTGATTTTAGTGGATAAAGGTGTTTGCAGCTGAGCCTGAAGATCTGAGTTCAATCCCCGGGATCCACAGGATGGGAGGGGGAGAACTAACAAAGTTGTCTCACAAATTGTCCCCTGACTTAGGCACACGCACGCATACCCCACGTGTACGCACAGACACACACACAGAGATGCATTCACTCGAGTGCACGCTCGTGCATGCACGCGAGGGTGCACACACTCACACATGCACACTTCACACTAAATACAGGCACCCCACACACACAGGCACACACACCCCCACACACACACACACACCAGACTTAAAACAAACAAAAGAATAAGAAGGAAAGTGTTTAAATAGAAGAACTTTGGGAGTGAGCGGCTGAGAGAGGAGGCTCAGCTCTGCCTCCTGCCCATCCTGGAATCTTGACCTTTGAACTTGTACTGTATACTGAAGGCCAGTGGTAACCTAAGTTTGTCACAAGAATTAAATAAGAAAAAAAAAAGAGAGGGTGTCACCCCTGTACCATCACACCCTGCTTGGAGATGAACCCATGGATGTCTCTCTCAGACAGGTTGAGGAAGCCAGGCCTGGTGGCATAGGCCTGCCATCCTAGGTACTCAGAAGGCTGAGGTAGGAAGGTTCCCAAGTTCAATGCTTGTCAGAGCTAGCCTGAGCTAGTGTGGGAGACCCTCTGGTAGAGGCCCACCGAGGTGGTAGATTGGATCCCTAATATTAGGGCAAGGGTCAAATGGTTGAATGCATTGAGATAACCCCAAAACAGTACAGCACCCTGCGGTTTGTGTTTTAGGACCCTACGATAATTTAAAAAAACTTGCCGGGCAGCAGTGGCGCACGCCTTTGATCCCAGCACTTGGAAGGCAGAGGCAAGCGGATTTCTGAGTTCAAGAGCAGCCTGGTCTACAGAGTGAGTTCCAGGCCAGCCAGGGCTACACAGAGAAACCCTGTCTCGAAAACCCAAGAGAAAAAAAAATTTAAATGTACATTTTATTGGCTGAATTGGGAGGGGAGGGTCGTTAGTTCTTCCTCTTACCACAGAGGCTTCAGGGGTTTAACTCAGATCTTACGGCTTTAGCATCTTTCCCGCACTGATTCTGTTTATTTGAGACAGGGTTTCTCTGTGTAGCCCTGGCTGTCCCAGAACTCGCTCTGTAGACCGGGCTGGCTTCAAATCACAGTTCCTGCCTCTGCCTGCTGAGTGCTGGGGTTAAATGCTTACATCAGCGCCACCCCCCCCCCTCCCCCCCCCCCCAGCTCCCATACAGCATTCTTAAGAATGAAATGTTCTCTTTCTTTGTGCTCAGAATGCCTAGGAACGAGCCTCCTCTGTTCCCAGATGGACACAGGTCAGTTTCTTGCCACTGCTTTTGGATTTTTTTGTTGTTGGTGGTCTGGTTTGTACTTTTAGACAGCCTCTCACACTGTAAACCGTCACTGGTCTGGAAATTGCTATGAAAACTAGGACGGCAGGGAGCCTGTTGGAGCTCTTGCAGCCTCTGCCTCCTTTGCCTCAAATGCTTGGATTGCAGGTACCTGCCACCATTAAAAGTCAAGAGATGGGCTGGAGAGATGGCTGAGCAGTTAAGAGCGCTGACTGCTCTTCCAGAGGTCCTGAGTTCAATTCCCAGCAACCACACAGTGGCTCACAACCATCTGTAAGGGGATCCGATGTCCTCTTCTGGTATGTCTGAGGACAGCTACAGTGTGCTCATATGCATAAAATAAACAATTCTCTTTTTAAAAAATAGGGCTGGAAAGATGACTCAGTGGTTAAGACTCCACACTGTGCTTGCAGAGGATCCAGGTTCGGGTCCCAGAACCCACACTAACTGCAGTCACAGGGGATCTGATTCCCTCTTCTGGCCTCTGCAGGCATCAGGCTTGCACAGGCTAAAGCATCATACATATTTAATTAAAAAAAAAAAAAGATGAAGTTGTGTTAAAAAAGAAAAAGCTAGGTTCTTGGAATGGTGGTCACAGCTTTCCAAATGCTGGTCTCCCTGATGAGAACAACACTGATCCTTTCCCCTTGGAGGGAGACTGGGTCACCTCTTAGGACCACTTGGCGAATAACGCTATGGCAACGAGTTCTTGATTCACGTGGGATGAAAGCTGGTCACACAAGACTTTGCATATGGCCCATGTTCAATTCATTTTAAAGCTTTCCCCCCGCCCCCCCACCCCCATGATCTTTTTCTGAGACATCTAGCTTTGACTTTTGAGTCTATTGTATCGGGGAAGGGGGGTGTAAAGCACCCTGTTGTCCAGCAGAGGGCGATATGTTCCCACTTCAGCTGTCAAGAGCAGCTCCGACCAATAAAACCAAAGTCAACTCCTTCTACGGTTGAATGTTTCTGCAGTATTGTATTTCCTTTTTGTTTCTTTTTTTTTTTTCTTTAGCAGCCATGTTTGTTTGGTTTTTTTTTAAGTTAAAAATGTAAAAAATTAAGTACTTTGTGCTTGAACATATTAAAACATCATCATTTAACAGATAGTCAATATTAAAGTTAAGAGTAAGGCATTTTATATTATTTTAAACCAACTCTTCCAAATTGTGCATATTATGAACTCACATGTCAATCAAGACAGCATATTTCTTTGTTTTTGTTTGTTGTTTTTATTGCTCCTTTCTCAAGACAGGGTTTCTCTGTGGAGCCCTGACAGAAATCTCCCTGTCTCTGCCTCTCAAGTGTTGGGATTCAAGATGTGAGCCACCAGCTCAATATTTTAAGTACCTCGTAGTGACGTGTGGCTGCTGGCTACTGGACAGGATATGGCACTGTCCTCTGCAAGTGATTGATGCCCTGAGAAAATGTAAACTTGGAAAGTTCTACTGAAGAGCTAACTGAATGGTTTTTTTTTCCCCTTCAGGGTCAAGATCAAACCCAGGGCCTCAGGCATCCTCTGCAAGGGCACTGAGCGCATCCCCAGCACACACGAAACAAGGGAGCACCCCAGTCAACGACCCCATCTTCCCACTAGCAAAAACAAAACGAAAACTGTAACTCTGGAAGATTAAGCAAATATATTTGGGAACTCAACATATTTGGGAGGTGGGAAAGTTTTTCTCAAAGCTGCTGCTGATGTTACACAATCTGTGACCGTACTAAAAACCTAGCCATGTGAGTCGGAAAGTGAACTATATAGCTTAGAAACTGATTTTTTTTCATAGCCGAGGACCAAACCCAGAGTTTTGCACTTGCTAGGCAAGCGCTCTACCACTGAGCTAAATCCCCAACCCCTAGAAACTGAATCTTAATAGAATTGCTTCAAAACTAATGAAAGGCAGGGGAGGCAGCCCAGTTGGCAGAGCTCTTGCCTGCCATGCACTAAGTCCTGGGCTCCCCGTCACCACCCTCCACCTCTCCTCCCCCAGCTCTGCACAAAACACATGTGTCATAGACCAGAAACAGAGGCAAGAGGATCAAAAATTCAAGGTCATCATGAGCCTTGTGAGATCCTGTCTAACAATTAATAAGAAAATCAGCCAGGAGGTGGTGGCTATTCTCAGCACTTGGGAGGCAGAGGCAGGTGGATTTCTGAGTTCGAGGCCAGCCTGGTCTACAGAGTGAGTTCCAGGACAGCCAGGACTACACAGAGGACCCCTGCCCCCCAAAATAAAATAAAATAAAATAATAAAAATAATAAGAAGTCAAAGCCAGTCAGGCAGAGGTGGGGCACACCTTTAATCCCAGCACTTGGGAGGCAGAGGCAGGCAGATTTCTGAGTTCGAGGGCAGCCTGGTCTACAGAGTGAGTTCCAGGACAGCCAGGGCTACACAGAGACACCCTATCTCAAAAAACCAAAAAATAAAAACAAAAACAAAGGAAAAAAAGAAGAAAGGAAAGAAAGAAAGAAAGAAAGAAAGAAAGAAAGAGAGAGAGAAAGAAAGAGAGAAAGAAAGAAAAAAATCAAAGCAAATCAAAGGCTTTGCAAATGTCTCTGATCCCAGCACTTGAGAGGACTGGAAAGATGTGGAGTGGCCACAAGTTCAAGCCAGGCCAGTCTATATAGCAGGTTCAAAGTTAGCCACTGATACAAGCTGTGGTTCTGTCTCAGGAAACAAACACACAAATAAATAAAAGGACAGGACTCAGTTACTAAAGGGCCGGCTTTGTGTAAGCACTTGACTTTTATCCAAGAACCTACGAATAGGAGGTCTGGTTGTACCCCACTTTTAATCCCAGCAATGGGGACATGGAAACGGAAATCCTTGGGGCTCTCTGGCCTGCCAGTCTAATAGGCTAGACTATTATTAGTCTAACCATCATTGGTCTAGCTTACTACTAGTGAGCTCCAGGCAAATGAAAGACCTAGCTCAAAGGAGATGGACAGTGTTCCTGAGGATGCCACTGAAGTTGTCATATGACCTCCCTGTATATGTGCATGCTCACCCAAATATGCACACACACACATGGTCATAAGACAACAAATAATAAAATAAGAAAGAAAGCAATCAAAAGGAGAAGCCGTTCCATTCTGAAACCCGCCCAATATTTCCGCTAATTAAATTAAAGGTACATTAAAATAAAGAACGAAGTTACAGATAACAAATTCCTGACAAAGCTGTTCTTGGGCGTGGGAAGGCTGTAAAGAGACTGAAGTTCTGGCCCTTGAAGTTCTGAGAGTGTCTGGACTTTTTATCTTGCTTGAAACACTACAAATCTCTAATGATTACCACTATTTGTTTTGTTTTTATTATACTGATGTGTGTGTGTCCATGTCTCAGGGATCAAAATCAGGTCATCAGACTTGGTGGTCATTTGGTCTTTACTCACTGGGGCTGCCTTGCCAGCCATTTTTAAAAAATTTTTGTCTTAACTCTTTTTCATACAACATATTTTGATCGTGTTTCTCCTCAGCTTCTTCCCCACCCAACTTCCAAGTTCCCCCGACCCCTCTCTCCGTAACCTCTCTGTATAGCTTTGGCTAGCCTGGGACTCACTATGTAGGCCAGCTGGCTTCAAAAATCATAAAGATCCCCAAATGCTGAAACTAAAGGTCCCCCATCCCCCATCCCACACCCTCTGCACACACTCCCTAGATCTGCCTCACAGGCAAACAAGCAGAGCAACTCTCTCACGCAGCCTTCTATCTCAATATTCTGCCTCCTACACCTCCCACCAGGTCGAAATTTACTAATTTCCTATTCTTCTGATCTCCCTGGTAATCTTGCTATGGATGCAGAAAAACTTAACCAGAAACTGTCAAAAGGAGAAGTTAAAAAAAAAAAGTGCCTCAAGCCGGGCGGTGGTAGCACACCTTTAATCCCAGCACTTGGGAGGCAGAGGCAGGTGGATTTCTGAGTT
>JADRCD010204711.1:25544-46324 GCA_019843815.1 Montemys delectorum | reverse complement strand
TTCTCCTGTATTTCTTTAAGGGAGTTATTCATGTCCTTCTTAAGTTCCTCTATCAGCATTGTGAGATGTGTCTTTAGATCCAAATCTTGCTTTTCTGGTGTTTTGGGATATCCAGGGCTTGCTGAGGTGGGAGTACTAGGTTCTGGTGAAGCCAAGCAGTCTTGGTTTCTGTTGGTAGGATTCTTGCATTTGCCTTTTTGCCATCTCTTGATCTCTGGTGTTAGAAGTTCTTGGTGTCTTAGAGCTTGACCTTTCCTTGCTGCCCTGCCACTCCCCTTCCACTCCTGAGGTCTTTGCCTCCCAGCTGGTCTGGCCTGAGTCCTTGGGCTGAAGTCTGCCTTGGAGGGAAGCTCTCCCCTGAGTCCTTGGGCTGAAGTCTGCCCTGCAGGGAAGCTCTCTGCTAGCAGGCAGGGGGCAGAGGTGGTTGCTGATCCAGCCTTGTCACTCGGAAGCTGACAGGCTCCTGTCCCTACAGTTCTGCGACTCCCCTGCACTTCCTGAGGCCTATGCCTCTTGGCTGGTCCCGTCTGATTCCTGGGGCTGAAGCCTGCCCTGAGTCCTTGGGCTGAAGCCTGCCCTGAGTCCTTGGGCTGAAGTCTGCCCTGGAGGGAAGCTCTCCGCTATCAGGCAGGGGGCAGAGGTGGTTGCTGATCCAACTCTGTCACTCAGAAGCTGAGTGGCTCCTGTCCCTGCAGTCCTGAGACTCCCCTGCACTTCCTGAGGCCTATGCCTCCTGGCTGGTCCTGCCTGATTCCTGGGGCTGAAGCCTGCCCTGAGTCCTTGGGCTGAAGTCCACCCTGGAGGGAAGCTCTCTCCTGAGTCCTTGGGCTGAAGTCCGCCCTGGAGGGAAGCTCTCCCCTATCAGGCAGGGGGCAGAGGTGGTCGCTGATCCAGCTCTGTCACTCGGAAGCTGATGGGCTCCTGTCCCTGCAGTCCTGCGGCTCCCCTGCAATTCCTGAGGCCTATGCCTCCCAGCTGGTCCTGCCTTAGCAAGACCCCAGAGAGAAAATGGCGATCTCACCTGAGTCCTTGGGCTGAAGTCCCAATTCATTGTTTTTAATAGCTGAGTAGTACTCCACTGTGTAGATGTACCACAGTTTCTGTATCAATTGTTCTGTTGAGGGACATCTGGGTTGTTTTCAGTTTCTGACTATTATAAATAAGGCTGCTATGAACATGGTGGAGCATGTGTCCTTATTACATGTTGGAGCATCTTCTGGGTATATGTCCAGGAGTGTTATAGCTGGGTCCTCTGGTAGAACTATGTCCAATTTCCAGAGTGCTTGTACCAGTTTGAAATCCCACCAGCAGTGAAGAAGTGTTCCTCTTTCTTCACAACCTCTCCAGCATCTGCTGTCACCTGAGTCTTTTATCCTAGCCAATCTGACTGGTATGAGGTGGAATCTCAGAGTTGTTTTGATTTGCATTTCCCTGATGACTAAGGATGTTGAACATTTCTTTAGGGGCTTCTCAGCCATTTGGTGTTCATCAGTAGAGAATTCTTTGTTTAGCTCTATAACCCATTTTTAATAGGGTTATTTGGTTCTCTGGAGACTGACTTCTTGAGTTCTTTGTATACATTGGATATTAGCCCTCTATCAGATATAGGGTTGGTAAAGATCTTTTCCCAATTTGTTGGTTGCCGTTTTGTCCTATTGACAATGTCTTTTGCCTTACAGAAGCTTTGCAACTTTAAGAGGTCCCATTTGTCAATTCTTGATCTTAGAGCAGAAGCTATTGGCGTTCTCTTCAGGAAATCTTCCCCTGTGCCTATTTGCTCGATGTTCTTCCCCATTTTATTTTCTATTAGTTTCAATATATCTGGTTTGATGTGGAGGTCCCTGATCCACTTGGACTTGAGCTTTGTACATAGAGAAAGGAATGGGTCGATTTGCATTTTTCTACATGTTGACCTCCAGTTGAGCCACCACCATCTGTTGAAAATGCTGTCTTTTGTCCACTGTATAGTTTTAGCTCCTTTGTCAAAGATCAAGTGACTATAGGTGCATGGGTTCATTTCTGGGTTTTCAATTCTGTTCCATTGATCTACCTACCTGTCACTGTACCAATACCATGCAGTTTTTTATCACAATTGCTCTGTAGTACAGCTTAAGGTCCGGGATTGTGATTCTACCAGAAGTTCCTTTATTGTTGAGAATAGTTTTGACTATCCTGGGTCTTTTGTTGTTCCAGATGAATTTGCAAATTGCTCTTTCTAAGTCTGTGAAGAATTGAGTTGGAATTTTGATGGGGATTGCATCAAAACACTTAAGCACTATTTTTAATGTATAGCCTCCACAGCCATGCATCTTCAAATTATATTATTATAACTTAGTATTAAACATACTGTTCTCATACTGTATTTTATCTTCAACTTCTATTTTGCCCTTCTATATTTAATTCTTTACTTTCTTCTCCTGTTTTCAAAACCTACATCTCTGGCTAGAACAGTGGTTCAACAATCAACAGTGGCTGCTACCCTTGCATAGGAGCTGAATTCAATTCCCAGCATGCATGGTGGGCAGCTCACATCCTCCTGGAACAGCTCTAGGGGACCTGATGCTCTCTTCTGTCCTCAGCTGGTACCCACACAGCCATGCGCATACACCTGCAGACACGCAAGCGCACAAACGAAAATAATAGAAGCAATAATTTAAAAACCAGGTAGGCAATGGTGGCGCACGCCTTTAATCTCAGCACTTAGGAGGCAAAGGCAAGCAGATTTCTGAGTTCGAGGTCAGCCTGGTCTACAGAGTGAGTTCCAGGACAGCTGGGGATACACAGAGAAATCTTGTCTTGGAAAAAAAACAAAACAAACAAACAGAATTTAAAAAGCTCAATCTACGTTGAAGTAGCATTAAATTTGTCAATTTAAAATACTAGACATGATCAGGGTCCACACAGTGAATCCTATAAGCGACACTATGTAGAAAGACAATAAAAAGCAGTTTTATACTTCTTATAAACATTTTGTAGATACACAAGAATACCCACCTTTATATGCTCTCTGAAAATATAAACTTAAAAGGTTTTATAAACCTTTCTTAGGTAGGGCTCAGAACCACGAAACAGTCTTCTCAAACCTTTAAGCCCAATGTATTTGCTCTTCTCTCATAAAACATTCACATTTATCACTAGATTCAGATGGGGAAAGGGATAGGCCTTGACTCTTGACAGTCTTTAGTACCATCTGCTTTTTAACTCTCACTGAATGACACCGCCATCCACATCTGGAGGAGAAGGCCATGCAGAAGTGTCTCCTTGACTTGCTCTGACAACACAGCACCCCCGCCCCCCAGCTGACGGTAGGAACCAGTTAGTGTTCCAGGCCTGGGAATCCCACAAAAGATGGCCTCTGGCAGTGAGCTGAGTGGTTTGCAAGAAAATGTGGACAGATAGGTTGATAAGGAAGGGCCTGTGATGAAGCAGCCAGAAATGGAGTAAGGGAGCAGGAGAAAACTGGCAGGAGGCATCAGAGGATGGTAAGCATTCAAATTAGCGGAATGGGTGGCAGGAAATGCCACCCTAAAACGCCTTAGGAAGCACTTGGTGTTCTGTCATAAAAATGTTTGCCAGAGTCTATATAGAAGCTGGATTTGGTGTTGCACATCTGTAGTCCAAGAATCCTTATAGGGTGGTGGTTGGCAGAGACAGATACAGTGCTCAGAAGCTTGCCAGCCAGCCAATGTATAACATGTTTCAAAGACAAGAAATAGCAAGAAAAACATGCTTTAACAAGATGCTAAGTGAGGACTGACTCCAGAAAACTGCCCTCTGACCTTCACAAATGCACTGTGGTTTATAGGCATCCCAGACTAACCCATATATACATACATACATACATACATACATACATACATACATACATATATACATATACACATATCATAATAAATAAACATCATAATATATGCTAGGGCAGGTATGGAACTATAAGTGATAGATTATTCAACGAAAATTCAGAAATAGAATTGCAATCTGGTTTTTTTCATATTTTTTATTAGATATTTCCTTTATTTTCATGTCATATGATTTCTCCTTTCCCATTTTCCCTTCCAAAAAACAAACAAACAAACAAACAAACAAAAACAACAAGAACAAACCCCTGTTGCCTCCCCCCTCCACATGCTTGCCACCCCACCCTCTCCCACTTATTAGCCTTGGCATTCCCCTACACTGGTGCACAGAACCTTCACAGGGCCAAGGGCCTCTCCTCCCATTGATGATCGACTTTGCAATCCTCAAGCCAGCCTGATATAGCTATCTTCTGAGAGGCTCTGACAGTACCTGACTAATACAGAATTAGAGGCTCACAGCCATCCATTGAACTGAGGACAGGGCCCCCAATGAAGGAGTTAGAGAAAGGACCAAAGGAGATGAAGGGTTTGCAGCCCCTTAGGACGAACAACAATATGAACTAACTAGTACCCTCAGAGCTCCCAGGGACCCAACCACCAACCAAGGACTATACATGGTGGGACTGATTGTTCTGTCTTTTTAAGATGTTAGAATCAAGATGGTAATGCATGATTCACATGTAAAAAAATATTCAATCTATCAAGAATGTTGGAATGAAGACTAAGTTAAATGATAGTTAAAAGAAAAGAGAAGAACCCACAATCTACAAAGAATATTACTTTGTAGACAATCTACAAAGAATATTACTAAACAGATGGAACCTCATATAAGTAGTCAGTAGCTAAGCCAGAGAGTAATATGTGACCTTAGAAATAACAGTTTACAAATGACGAGAGGACCAAAAAAAAAAAAAAAAAAAAAAGAATGCATTCTAGTGACTTTTTCTGATAGAACATAGCTCTCTAAAAATTCCAAGCAAGCAATGTCCCACTGCAGGAGGGACTATACTATGAGATCACGCAAACAGAAGAGAGTGTTAAATAAGGAATGACCAGAGACTGAGACTGGGCAGAGGTGCCTTGTTCTGATGAAAGGCTGTGGCTCAAGAGTAGAAATCTCAATGAACTGGAGTGTCTTCCTGGGCACAGTACAAGATTTCTAGTGAGGAACTGGTCATCAGAAAAAAACGGAAAACTCACAGCCATTAGAAACAGGAAGCAGAAAACAAGCAAGGTCATAGCTGTCCTGCCCTATGAGTTTATTCTGCAAAGATCCTGAAAGGACAGGAGAGGGTAGTAAGAACATATGGGGCTTAGAGATGTGACCGAAGATCAAATGGCTTCAGCAGGAAAGGTGACTTCAAGCCCTAGGCACAGGGAGGATTTGATAAAAAGAAACATGATGGCTCTGCACCATCAAGCAAGAATATGCAAGATAGATGTCTAAATGTCTGTGTTGCAAAGATCAAATAACAAGAAAACTCCCACTCCTGGCCCACAGGCATTATCTACAAGAGCTGATTGAGTGAATAAATTAATAAATAAAATGATTAAAAATAATGAAAAGAGTCATATATCTTTCTAAATTAAGATGGCTACCTAAAACTCATTCTTTATCTAAAACTTTCACTTTTCAAGAGATGTGTTAATTAATCCTCCACAACCCAATTTCTTAATCTGAGAATCATTTTTATGAAGGTTATTAATTTCTCCTAGAAATTAAATAGAATCAGGAAAAGATACAAAGATTCACACATAGTAAGAATTCATATTTTCTCCACTACTGCCTTTTTTTTTCTCAATTCCTTCTCAGGGTGAACATCATTAATCTGATTCGGTTTTATCCTAGAACTATGTTTTAATTTTTAATTATATATGCAACATTTACACTCAGCATCCTGTGAATAGAGGGCATTCCCTAATAAAGATAATACGACATGTTTTCATAACCCAGCAAGGTCAGTCCATGAGAAGAATAAATAAAAAGATAATTGAGTAACTGATAGAATCATCAGAGAAGATATGGAGAAAGATCATGTCTGGAGGACAAAATGATGGAAAAATAAATAGAAGATGATGAGGTCACAGGGTAAAATGATAAAGAGAATTGGAGTCAAGAGACAAGGGTACTTGTTTTGTGACTTACGTTGCAGTCTAGGACAAAATAATATATCTGTGCTTGTATTTCTCAGTTCTGCTTTTACACTCCTGATTCACTATGCAGGAGCCATAGTGATCTTTTTAAAACAAATCACATCGTATCACATCTCCGACTGAACCATTTAACATTTTCTCATTTCAATAGGAATTGAATCTAGCCCCTTCCCCATAACCTTCAGTATCCTACACAAAGAATCCTCCTAGGATCCTGAAGTCACACTCTTCCCCTTCTGCCTCCATTCACTGATTTTGCTTGCTTTGTGCTTCTGAGACGTTGTGAAGCTCACAGTTGCTAAGCATGGGCATCATGCTTAGCTACAATGAGCTATCAGCCTTCTTGTACCTGACTCTTTTTATTTGATGCCCCTTCATGTTCTACTAGAAAATGCCCTCTCCTTTCTTGACTGTCACACAGCTATGACTTACTTTCTTTACACAACCTTTTAGTATAGAAGTCATGCCTTGGTCCCTATGGACGAATTTGTATGTTGTACATGCCTCCCATAAGACACATCCTTGCCTGTCATGGTCATTACTGGGCTCTCACACCCTGGCTCATAAGTGATGCCTTTTAAGTATCCTGAAAGGAAAGAAATAAGTGAAGAAGCAAACAAAGAAATAATCAAGCACACTGAAACAAAAATGAAGACTATAAATAGACATACACAAAAGTATATATTAAAATGAAAAGTGTTGGAAAAAATATGAAGCCATTATTTAAATGCCAGAGATCTTAAATATGTTAAACAACACATACTTTTTGGCTTTCAAAGAACATCATGGGCTGCCATTCTCATTTTGATTGGTAGTTCAGAAAAATCGAAACAATGCAAACATCTTTGTACATGTGTGGAAAAGTAAGTGTGAATGTGTGTTTAATCTCCGTGCTTTATTTGGGTGAGACTGGGGTATAAAGACTCATCAAACACCCCCCTCAGAGTACAACCAAGATGTCAACATTCACAAAACCATGTGCTAGCCCTCAAAATTACACTTCTCCAGCTGGCTTGGTTAATTTTGAAGTGCGTAAAGCTAACAGTGCCAGATCACGCCCAAACAGTATGACACTGAATAAGAACACAATAAAATAGTGATAAACAATAGATTATTTCAGAGGCATATGGCAGACACTCAGTCTGGCTAGCCTCAGACATGACCCTTGAATTCTGTTTTAAAAACGTGTTTCTGAATTACAGTTCCAGCATCCAAGGCTCCCTCTGCAAGCCATCAGCCATAATTTGAAAGATCGAAAAGAAAGGGACAGATGAATGAGGGAAAGAAAAGCAAGTGACTAGAAAAGAAAGATGAAACTGGGATTAGTTGGTGCAGGCATGACAGGCAATGGGAGGAATACAAGATGCACCAAACCATTTAGAGGAAGAGGCAGCCACAAGGGGATTTATGTAAAGGAAGAATGAAATAGGTAGTGGCAAAGAGGAGGAAGGAAAGGGAAGAGAGAAAAACAAACACAAACATCTAAACACTTTGATGACTATTTGGATATTAAAAATCATTTCTTTCATTAAATGATGCTGTAAACAGAAGTGACTGCCCCCCACCCAGAAGCTCACCATTGACAGCTCCTCAGCTGTGGGTCGGATGAGGCAAGGGACTAAAGGGAGAGTGGAGTTGAGCAAAACCACATTATATATAATGTACCAAATCCTCAAACAACAGAAACTACATTCTTTAAAGAGTGAATCACTGATTCCTCTGTATAGTAGGGATAGTTCTTCTAGGGGCAAACAGTTCTGTGATTTGGAAGATTGCCTGGCAGAGGCGTGTGTGTTAAGGTCCCCTGAGGGGTGCTACCAGGAGCTGCTCAGAGTTTTGAGAGGTGGAACTTTAAGTAATTGGTCATCAGAGATATAGCCTTGAATAGAATCCCGTCTCGCAAGCATCTCCTGTTTTCTTCATTCTCTTCCTGTCCACCATGTGAGTCATTTTCCTCTCCCATGTACTAACACTGTTATGTACCTCAGCCACAGACCCAAAACAGTAAGGCCAAGCAATCATGGAAAATCTGTAACTATAAAGCAAACTAAACCTTTGTTCTTTGAAAGTTGATCAGCTCATGGATTTGTTACAGTAATTGAAAGTTGACTAACATAAACGTCAAAAATCTGATAGCATATCTTTGAGGAAGGTTAGACACGTGGCTCTGAAATTTTTATCTCTACCATTTCTAATGAACTCTGTCCCATTTTCCTAGTAGGTCTTCACTAACACTGGCTTCTTCTGGGATAGAGAGATGTTTTAGAGCAGACATTAAAGGTGCCTGGGATAAAACTCGTTCAAATGATGCAGCCTGATTACATGCTTGAGTGATGTTAGTTCAGGGAATCGAATGTGAAGAACTCTACTCATATCAAGTGAGACTATCTACCCAGACACCAGAAAGCAAAATGAAAGAGTTTTGTTCAAAAGGAGTTAATTCCTAAATGCCAGTGCTGATAGCGACCCACACCCATGTTTGTGACAGCCTTAGTTTCTTGATGACATGAATAATCTCAATAATAACTAGTCACAAATAAAAACCTTTCAAAATAACATGTAATATATGTAGTACAGAAGCAAGATCAACAAATAGAAAGCCCAATCCCTTGTTGTCATGCAAAACACTGACTTCATGGTGATATCCTGAGTTATGGAAAGTTTCAGTTTCATCTAAGCTCTCCAGAGCTGAAGAAAAGCTAGCGACAGTCACACTGAAACCAGCAAGCCTGATTTCCCTGTCACTGCATCCGATCTTCTCCAACTCAGCATTTGGAAGGAATACTTTGGCTTCTATCTCCTCCATCTGGGAGAAAACGCAAAGTAAAGTATGCCTCCAACATTCCTGCTTTTTAGATGAGCACCCAGGAACTGGGATTTTAGCTGCTTTGGTTAGCACAGCAATAAAACCAGCATAGATTATATGCTTAGTGGTTCACATAGAAGAAGTGGAAGTGGCAGGACTCTTGCACTGTCTACTACCATGTGGCTGTCAGGGGATGATGCACAGCTGGAGCATGCTTCCTTCACATGGACAGAGAGAGATGGGACGTGTTTGGAGTTCTGGGTCTTCAGAGAGCTGCCTGCATTGCTGTGCTAATTACAATTGCTGTGGTCAATGTGTTGGCATGAAGACATTAAAGGGAAGAAGGATCCATTCTGCTTCATGGTGAAGAAGGCATGACCATGAGATCATGAGACATCTGGCTATACTGTATTCAACATAGTCAGGAAGCAAATACTGAACTCAAATTCTGAGACTCTGGGTACACATTGGCCTTGTACAATCGAAAGCAGAATTAAACAACTCCAATATGACACAGAGTAAGAGGAGGTAGAGCAAGGAACTGTTGGACCAAAACAAAAACAGTAACCTATCAAGGCAAACGCTGAACTCGAACTCCCAGCTATGGCCTCCAAGGCTCCTCGTGGTCTCACTGAACACAATGCTCCTGGCAGCCTCACCCTCAGACTTTTGCCTGTAGCATGATCTCCCTCTTAGACTGGTTACATTCAGCAATTTTCTTTGGTGAACATCTTACATTTAGGTGGTTCCAGTATCCTGAGATCACTATGACATCCTAGGCTTCACCTCACAATGTCATTTCTGTTCTTCTGAGTTAGTAGCTCCATGGTAAGAACTAGGCCCTGATGCACACCATCTGGTCTAAATAGATTTTTCTGAACCGTGGTGCACTTCATGCCCCACCGGGTTCTTAGAGCTTGCACATCTGCAAAATCCTCCGAATGTGGCTGATGGCAAGTTCTGCTGTCGGCTCAAGGTGATCCCCTTTACAGCTACAGCATACTCTGGATCCTACCTGGCTAAACCTGGGGAAACATGTCCTAAGACCACACAGCTGGAGCCAAGTTCTCTGGAGATTTCGTGTCTAGGCACTCTGTCTGCTTTTAAATGTTTTAAAACATTTCTGTCGTTACACCATGAAGTTCTCAGTGAGTGGTGCCTTGCCCTTAAGACCTTTTTCTAATAGTCCAGGTGCAGGGTGTAAAATTTCGCTTGTGTCTCTAATCGCCAATCAACTCCCCTGTTCACGCCCTCCTTGTTAGCTTTCTCTGCGGCAACCAAATCTGCGTTCTACTCCTCAGCGAACTGCATATTTTCACATTGTTCCCCTCCACTTTCGCAGCATAAGTCTGACAAAGAGGAGGAAGTCTCTCCAGGGTGAAGAATGTGTTCTCTTGAAATGGTCTCTGCCAGACAGCTTAGTCAAATTTCTGGAAATGGCCAGAATGCTGCCAAATCTTCTCCCAGATATAATACTAATGGCCTTCAGCCACCTAGAACAGCCTCCTAAGTTCTGCTCACAGCAGTGTGGGTTAGCTCTAATCCAGACTTCCATATGTCTCCCAGGAGCCAATTCCAAAGGTTTATGAACCATGTATGTGGTTAGGTAACAAAGCAACGACCTCACACCTCAGTACCAAGTTGCTGTGCTTTTCTTATCACCACTACCAAATGCATAGACAAGAGGCGGGATTTATTTTGGCTTGAGGGTCCCTGTGTGATGATGGGTAAGGGATGGGGGTAGCAACAGCTTGCTACTGTGGCAGCAAGAGTCTCAGGCTGCTGCTCACATCTCTACTGACTAAGAAGGAGACGAAAGACCAGAAGAAAGCTAGCACCTCTAAATGGCCCCACACACTGAGCTCGGGTGTCCAAATCCATTAGGCTACAGCTTAAAGTAATATTTTCTGTCTTTCTTGCTTGGACCACTGGACAAAATGACACTGTTTGTCTGTTCTAGGGGAACGATGAACACGTTCATGCAGCCATCACAGCTCATTGCTCATGAGTTGAGGCTTCTCTTTCAAACGAAGGGAGGAATAGATCAAGTTTTTCCACGCCAATCCTTAGAGGGTTGCCAAAAGATGAATGTATGTAGATTCGGGGTGCTGTGGGGACCTGGCTTCTCTAGACGTGTGGTGACTCTAGAAAGGAGGAAACTCTGAGAAGCTTAATGGGATAGAGTCAGGGAACTGTTTATTTTTCAGAAAGAAACCAGTAAGTCTCTATAACTGAGAATCAGCACGCATATGAAGAATTATGTTTACCAAAAAGTTTCAGTAGCCTGCATAGTCTCTATATAGGGGAACCACTGGAAATCTTTTCTGTGATAAGCCATTTCATAGACTTGGAAGTTTAGAAGATCCAAACCCATACTTATGACCCACACACGCAAAATTCATGGACAAGAAAATCAAGCCACTGACCTCCAGAAGCTACCTCACAAAACGGTACAGTGTCTACTTTTTAAAAGAATTCCAATGATCATAAGCACATTCAATAAGCACAAAATATATTTGCATGAAAAAATAGAGTATTCACAAAGACAGAAAATATTGAAAAGAACCAAATAGAAAATTGAGGGTCAAAGAATAAAAATCTCAAACTAAAAATTCAATAAAGATGTCCTGTGGGGATTGGGAAAAGATCTTTACCAATCCTACATCCAATAGAGTGCTAATATCCAATACATACAAAGAACTCAAGAAGTAAGACTCCAAAGAATCAAATAACTCTATTCAAAAATGGGGTACAGAACGAAACAAAGAATTCTCAACTGAAGAATACAGAATTACTGAGAAGCACCTAAAGAAATGTTCAACATCCTTAGTCATCAGGGAAATGCAAATCAAGACAACCCTGAAATTCCACCTCACATCAGTCACAATGGCTAAGATCAAAAATTCAGGTGACAGCAGATGCTAGCAAGGATGTGGAGAAAGAGGAACACTCCTCCATTGTTGGTGGGATTGTAAGCTAGGACAACCACTCTAGAAATCAGTTTGGCAGTTCCTCAGAAAATTGGACATAGTACTATCTGAGGACCCAGAAGGTAACTCCTGGGCATATACCCAGAAGATGCTCCAACATGTAATAAGGATACATACTCCACTATGTTCATAGCAGCCTTAATTATAATAGCCAGAAACTGGAAAGAACCCAGATGTCCCTCAACAGAGGAGTGGATACAGAATATGTGGTACATTTATACAATGGACTACTACTAAACTATTAAAAACAATGAATTTATGAATTTCATAGGAAAATGGATGGATCTGGAGAATATCATCCTGAGTGAAGTAACACAATCACAAAAGAACACACATGGTATGCACTCTCTGATAAGTGGATATTAGCTCAGAAGCTTGTAATACCCAAGATACAATCCACAAACTACATGAAACTCAACAAGAAGGAAGACCAAAGTGTGGATACTTCTATCCTTCTTAGAAGGGAGAACAAAACACCCATGGAAGGAGTTACAGAGATAAAGTGTGGAGCAGAGAATGAAGGAATGACAATCCAGAGACTGCCCCACCTGGGGATCCATCCCATATACAATCACCAAGCCCAGACACTATTGTGGATGCCAACAAGTGCTCGTTGACAGGAGCCTGGTACAGCTGTCTCCTGAGAGGTTGTGTCAATGCCTGACTAATGCAGAAGTGGATGCTCACAGTCATCCATTGGACTAAGAACAGGGTCCCCAATGACGGAACTAGAGAAAGGACCTAAAGATCTGAAGGGGTTTGCAATCTCATAGGAGGAACAACAATATGAACTAACCAGTATCCCCAGAGCTCCCAGGGACTAAACCACCAATCAAAGAGTACACCTGGTGGGACTCATGGCTCCAGCTGCATATATAGCAGAGGATGGCCAAGTCAGTCCTCAGTTGGAGGACAGGTCTTTGGACCTGCCCCAGTATAGGGAATGCTAGGGCCATGAAGTGGGAGAGGGTAGGTTGGTAAGCAGGGGGAGGGGGAAAGAATAAGGGGTATTTTGGAGGGGAAACCAGGAAAGGGGAGAACATTTGAAATGTAAATAAAGAAAATATCTAATACAAATAAAGCATAAAATAAATAAGCAGTAAAAAACAATGTTCTATGGGAAACTTAAGGAGAAAAGAAAATTGTCAATTTTAAAAATAGGTCATTTAGTCTTTTCATTCAGAAGAACAGAAAATAAGGAATGAAGAACACTCAAGGGAGTCAGGAGACACTCAGGATTGTTTCAGATAGGAATAGATAAAAATGAGCAAAATCTATCTTAAGAAAAGAGTGACCTAAACTTGCTAAATCTGAAGGAGAAAAGCAGACATCTACCTTTGAGAAACCAAATAACATCTAACAAACGAGGAGGTAGAAAGAAATTCAAAGCAATACACATTGCATTAATGGTGTATAAATCACTTTCAATTCAGGTCCAAAAGTTAAAAAAACAAAGCATGAATAAAAATCCTATGAATATGAAATAACATTTTAGAAATATAAATTAACAATTCCCACATTAGCAGCAGTGCAGGAATGAAAGTTCTTAACATACCATAAAGTTGTTGTCAGTAAAAAATAAATAAATTATTATAGTTATATAATATTTTATATAAATCGTATAGTAGCCATAAAGGAAATACTTATGACAATGTGAAAAGTCAATGAGAAGACAATGAGAAAAGAATCAAAGTCTGCCGTTATGAAAATCAACAAAGCCTAATGGACACAGAAAGGAAGGGAGAGACTGTGAAAAAACTCTGGAGACAAATGGTAATTCAAGTCACTCACTAATGATACCGACACATGAATAGAATCAGTCCCCCAATCAGAGGTCACAAAGAGGCTGAGTATATTTCTAAAAAAAGACCTGACCGCATGATGCCTTGAAGAAATGACTTTAGAATTAAACACACACACACAGGTCAGAGTAGAGTGAAGATGTTTTTCAAAGATAACAAATGTGACCTCCGTTATGTCCAACAAGGCAGGGCCTAAGTGATAAACTATCAAGAGGATGTTATATAATGATTAAGAGCTAATCTATCAAGGATATGTCATGAATTGAAAATACATGTGTATCTAAGACGAGGCTCATCCAAATATACAAAATACAGATTGCCAGACGTCACAGCAGCAAGCACAGACCTAAACTTGAAGTGTGTTGTCTGCTCTCACTTGTGGAAAGAATGGCTAAAAGAAAGGCACTGAGAAAACACGGAAGATGAACAGTAACGCGCGCCCGAGTACAGCAGACACGAGCAGTCGACCCCAGTCAACACCACAGGACACACACAGCATTTCCCCCTACAGGTCCACGTGGAAGAGCCTCTGTGATGGATGACAGTATGAAACAAGTTTTAGTAAGTTTCACATAATGGAATGATATCCAACATATTTTCGACCAAAATAGAGTAGTATTAGAAACTAATTACAGAAATAAAAGTGGAAATTCATAGATATGGGGGTATTAAAGAACATGCTATTGAACAATATATTAACTATATATAAAAAGATGTTCAATAGTATAAAAACTATTGAACAATAAATAAAAGCATCAATCAAAATATAAATATTTTTTAAAAATCATCTTAAGACAACCATCTCTGAACACTGGCTTTCATAGTATCAGAAAGTGCTATGCAAGGTGCGAATGAAGGGAAATCAATAAATAATCCTAACCAGCTGTGATGCCTTGAACCCCAACAATGATAACACGATAACAAGACAACCCTAACAGTGCAATATGGCACACATATCTTGGCACTACCCAACAGCTGTCTAACTGGGCTTAAGGCCTGTTCAATAAGAGGAAAGTCACACCTGGTATTAGAAACCTAGTGAACTCTGAGGGGCTAGTGATGTCAATGACCTGAGAGGAGAACCGACTCCCGTCACGCTACAAAGTCAGTATCTTTCTAACTGCATTCTAGACACTTCTCCTTATACCCAAAGGTGAAGGGTGCTCTCATCCCTCTTCAAAGACGTTTCCCTTTGCCGAATATGGAGACCACTACAGAAAGTCACAGCTGGTCAAACACCAAAGAGCAACTGATAGTCGGGTCCCTAGCCTCAGTTTCTTCATCTACAACACATCTCTACAAGTAGATACATGCAAATAACACTGAAGAGGCATGACATTGTGTATTTATATATTTCATTGTATGTATGTATGTATGTATGTATAATTATAATAATAATAATAATAGAGTTCATGAATTTGAGAGGAAGTAGAGAAGTGGGACATGAACACTGTTGGAGAGAGAAAGGGGAAATAAATATAATTATTTATTGTAATTATATGTTATATATAATATATTACATAATAATATAATATAAATTTATTTGATATATAAATATATTTATGTGATATATAATATATAAATAAATGAAATTATATGTGATGTATAATATATTATTATAATATGTAATTACTATTATAAAATGTAATTACATTTCTTAAAATTAACAAGGAAGAAAAAATATGCTGAGACAACTGAAAATAAATATTTACTATGCAAAATCTTGTGAAACGGGACAAGTGAAGGATTACAAAGGAGGTTTTAGTGAGATACTATTATTGTTACTCAAAGAGGAAAAAGACGTCCAGCAACCCAATTCACTCACCAAGAAACTCACAAAAGAAGACCAAAGCCCTGAGTTCAAAGTTAACAGAGGAAAAGAATCGGCTAACTTGTGATTTGACTTTACTTTTGAAAACCATATCAGTCAAACTAACAGACTTTAGCTAGATCAACAAAAAAGTGGGGGAAAAAACATATTTTAAATGTATGTTTTCTGTATATGCATTGCTCAAGCAAAGTAAAAGTAATCCTGGCAAAATAAATTCATCTTTATTAATATGGCTGCTTGAAACAAGAAAAAGTGACTATGACAGTCTGAGCAAAATAAGTGAACAAACAAATAAATAAGGTCTGTCTGATCTCAATGTCTTTTTTTAATAGAATATGAAATTGTACATAAAAACCTCATTTCCCATGTGAAGCACCAAATTCTACTGCCACTACATATTCAGAGAAGGGAGTTTGTTTCTAAAGGAAAGATTCACGTTTTATCACCCGTAGTGACAGCATCTATCCTCAGAGAGAGCGAGCCATTAGAAAGCAAAAGATAAGGCAGTGATGGTCAAAGGCACTCTCACAGATGCTGATGTTCACAGCACTGTCTCTGGGTTGCCCTAGCCCGAAGGACAGAAATCTCCGCTATGCATCTAAGGCAGCTATTTATAACTAAAGGATTAACTGTGTTTCTTTAATGTCTCGAGTGGAGCTACTAGGTCATCAAATGTGAGTGGTAATGTCTGCCATCTCCTTTCTCCGTCTTCTTTCACTGTCTCCTACACAAGGGAATTCCTTTCTTCTCCAACAGCATTAGTAGAGGCCTCCAGCCACAGAAAACTGTGATTGTTCACATCCCTGCTCTCCCCTTACCAGACCACACAGAGTCAAACATGGGCAGAAGCTTGAGTGAGCTGTGTATGGCTGTGGAGTGACTGTCCAATGAAAGCTCCGAGGTCAGAGCCTGAGATTCAAGGGGAATGCTGGGAAGGAATTTGTGCTCACTGAATCATCTTCAGGAAGACAGAGGAGTCGTGTCACTATGACATCATTGAGCTTCCGACATTGCAAGGGGTCAATAAAAATTCTGCATGTGAAGAAATGAAGGAACGTCCAAGGCTGTCTGGATTCAGGCTGGAATGGGATAATTAAGTAAAAGCAGATGTCTCATAGTACATTAAAGTGTGAGAGAGACATCACTTTTATTTCTATAGAACTCTTTATGATGTTCAACCCTTTTTTATTTCTAGCTGCTATTCAGAACTATTCATGACCTATAAGACTTCATAAGATGTTTTCCTTTATATTTTCTTCAAAAAAAAGGCCTCATTTAAGATTTGCTGCCTGCATCCAAAATTTAAACACAATTGTCTTTCTCTGTAATTTCACCAAAAGGATGAAGTTCTTAGTGTGCAGTGTTATGTCTACTAAAATGGCGTGAAGAAAATGAAGCCCTAGGGAAAGACAATCTCAATGTCCCATAGTGTGCAAAGTGGATTTATCAAAATAAATAGGCTTATTTAAAAATTACCAACTTTGCTCTAGATAAAATTAAAACAAATTTAGACTCGGAGCTTAGGTTTATCCCCTCAGCATTATGAAGAGTCAATGCAGCTATCTGCTTGATGGCTGTAGGTATGTCTTGATGCATGAGCACAATAGGGGGATTTATTACTATTGCATAACATTTTTGTTTCTAAAAAATAATCATAACCATTGCAGTATCAGCTACAAATCTGTACTATTCTTAAATCACTTAGACAGACCCACCCACACATTTGTAGCAGATGGTGAAACTTCCTACCTCACAGAGAAAACAGCAGCCATCAGTCACAAAACCCAACTCCTAGATTATCTGTTAAACTCCAGATCGTTCCTTCTAGCTTGTCCCAAATGATGGCCTACCTTTCTCCCAAACGCAGCATTCCATCTGTACCCCTGACTCCATATCCCATCTTCTCTTTCTTCCCATGCCCACTCATTCCTTCAGTAAATGTTTACTGGATGCTTTCTGGGGTTATTTTATAACTAGTCATATTCTCTATAAAATAAGACCATCAGAAGAATCTGTTTTCTCTCAGACTATCCATTCTGTTGTATTTGCTCAAGGCTTATTTTTGAGTTCACTAGCTATTAAAATGTATGTATATATCCTCTGCCAGTTCCTCATCTCTGCACATGTACAAACCTCTTCAAGGCAACCTCATACTGAACAGTCATCTGATCATTTCCCAACTTTGATGAGGCATACATCTCCATTCGTGACTTCTGCTCTTCCGATACTGACTGATTTTTGTTTCTCTCTTAGCATGTCTCTCACTCAATGCAGTTGTGTTCTATTTTACTTTCTGTGTCTGTACTAAATATCACAGCCAAAGCAACTTAGAAAAGGAAAGGTGTGCTATATCTTACATGTTACAGTTCGGCCACAACAAGAAGTCAAACGTAGAAACATGGAGGTGAGACCTGAAGCAGAGACCATGAAGGAGGACTGCTTGTTGGATTGCTCTTTCTTGGTTTCCTTGACTTACTTTTTACCATAGCCCAGTCCCAAATGCCAAGGGATGGGAACACTCACAATGGGTTGAGTCCTCCATCCGCCATAATTAATTAACAAAGTACCCCACCACACACGGGTTTGCCTACAGAGCAATCTGAGGAAACTGTTTTTCAGCTGAGATTCCCTCCTCCCTGATGATTCTAGTTTGTGTCGAGTTGACAGGAGAAATAAAAAGCAAATGCAACAATATGCTTTCATTTTCTAATTTCACTGAAATGTTAATTGTCCTTAGCTTTTTCCTGAATGCTAATAAATTCTAAAACCAAATACAGTTCATTCTCTGGACTGTGCTTCTTTCTACTGTTTCTTTCTCTGTCTGTTTCCTTGCTGTTCAACTTCCCAAGATCCTTCTCTGACCTTCTGCTGTCTATTGTTTGAGTGCACCACAAAGGTTTATATGTGAAAAGATTCAGATGTCTGTAGTGGTTTGAATATGCTTGGCCCAGCGAGTGGTACGATTAGGAGGTGTGGCCTTGTTGGAGGAGGAAGTGTGTCAGCGTGGCGGTGGGTTTGGAGACCCCCCCTAGCTGCCTGGAAGACAATCTTCTGGTTCCTCTCAGAACAAGATGTAAAACTCTCAGCTCCTCCAGCACCATGCCTCTTTGGATGCTGCCACGCTTCCAACCATGACGATAATGAACTGAACCTCAGAACCTGTAAGCCAGCCCCAATTAAATATTGTCCTTTACAAGAGTTGCTTTGGTCATAGTGTCTCGTCACAGCAATGGAAACCTGAAGTAGGGCAATGTCCCTGAAGGTTTTATGTGCGGAGTTTAGCCCTTGATATGGCAGTAAAAGATGGTGCGTGCAGTTGAGGGAATGAGGATTAAAGAAGGTCCAGTGTTCCCTGAAGGTGCACAAGATATTAAGGTAACTCTTTTATGAGCCTTTAGGAGTTCTTAGGTGTTCCTTGTTACAAAGCCTGAGCGGATCTCAAAAAACTTCTGATTTCTTGTAAGCATGTGACTGTTAGCCCCATACATTCCAGCTGCCTCATGGAGTTGTCCACTCCCCTCATCAAACGGCAAATTAGAGGGTACCTACTTTTTAATCTTTAAAAGTCTGAAACTTTTTCTCCCCCTACCTACTATACTCTCCTGGATCCTTTATCTACGTTTTCAAATATTCGAAAGGCATTCTTGGGCCATTGAGATAGATTAACCTGACAACCTCAGTTTGATTCCCAGAACCCATGCAAAAAGGAGAGAACAGATTCCAGAAAAATGTTCTCTGATCTTTACACACTGTAACGCATCTTTGCCTACACTTTCACACACACACACACACACACACACACACACATACACACACATGAGCACAAACACACCATATGTAAAAACACACAACACTATAAATGTTTTTAGAAAGACATTCTACTATATTACTACCCACAGACATCACATGCTAAGAGATAGATTTTAAATATATATGTATAATATATGCATTATACATATATTATTTATACACACACACACACACACACACACACACACAGACTATATAATTATACAATTGGAGACTGATGTTAAAAGACCTGGGATCCAGGTTTGGAGTTGCTGTATTTTGACCACTCTTGCAAACAGAATTGAATAATAAGGTACCATCTAGGTTGGGAAGGGCCATCTCTAGCTATGTAATGCCTTGAACGAGGACCATATTTAGCTTAGCTGATAACCGACAATCTCTCCTGGAATCTACTAGTGACCTGTGCAAAGACAGAGCTTTGTTTATAGTCAAATAATGATTTTAAAAATGAAAGTGAAAACAATCAAGGATGTGCCATCTCTCTTCCCAACGCTCGACACTGGCAATATTCAAAGAACTCAAACTCTGTCCCCCCAACCCCCTCAACTCAAGCACAACACTGGCCTAAACTTAACTGTTCTGGGAAAGAGAAAGCCTGGAAGCACCTGGCTCTTTCGCTTTCTCTTGTGATTTGCCTTGATCTAAATGACATGTAGCTACCAGAGTTAAATGTTTCTCTCTTTCATTCCTTATATTTTTCTCCTATTTTCCCGGCAATAAAAATGATAAAATAGTCTTTGTAAAACTCAATTAATATTGCACCCCCCCAAGTTCAGTCATTTCTCTATCGGTTATAAGACAAAGTTCAAGCATAGGCTTTACCATGGAGCCTGTCCAACAAGGCCTCCCCCCAGGGTACCTGGCTATCCCTGAGCTTGATGACCATCCTCATCCCCTAAGGTCTGTTCACTGAGTAAAGGAAGCCTGGTAAGACCATTTCCTGTGCTGTTTGTTAGAATTCACTCTTGAGTGATATGGCACATGTTGTTTCCAAGATTGCTGTGAGTTGGCTCTCTGGTGGTCATGAGAGTGAATACACTCTGAAGTGGCAGTTGAGAAACACTTTATAGAATTTCGACACAGAAACTGTCTTTAGTTCTTGCAGAGCTTGGCAGGGAGTATGTGTCTAATTCCCTACATCAAACACTTTACACTGGGGACTAGAAACAGGGATCTCCTACAGATGTAACCACTATACTACAATACTTTAGTATCCTACAATATACTGTGCCTAGTATTGCATGCACACACACACACACACACACACAGAGAGAGAGAAAGAGAGAGAGAGAGAGAGAGAGAGAGGGAGAGAGAGAGAAAGAGGCTGAGACAGAGACAGAGACAAACAGAAACAAAGAGAGAAAGACAGAAACAGATAGAAAGGGAGAGACAGATGCTTAGAAAGAAAGACAGAAACACAGAAAGAGAAGGAGGGAGAGTGAGAGACAGACAGAGATAGTGACAAAGAGAGAGAGGGGGGAAGGAGAGAGAGAGAGAGAGAGAGAGAGAGAGAGAGAGAGAGAGAGAGAG
>JADRCD010204711.1:11310-22746 GCA_019843815.1 Montemys delectorum | reverse complement strand
CTCTCTCTCTCTCTCTCTCTCTCTCTCTCTCTCTCTCTCTCTCTCTCACACACACACACACACACACACACACACACACACACACGTATACACACATATCATCAAGGATGAAATGGAAGAGAAAGAGAAAGAGAATGCATGTTGGAAATTTGAAGGAGTTAAGCAGTTGTCCTAGGACCCACAGATTTTTTGGATCAGAGGTAAACCGAGGTGTTTTGACTGCAATTTGTAGTCATTTGTTTCCAATTCATTCTTACCACTGTGTTAAAGTGATTTGTCCTGTACAGGATACAGATCTAGCTGCCTTTTCTGTCGTGAACTTCCTCAAGCAACTAAGCCTAGGCCACAGCTTAATTGAATATTAGCATACCTTTACTCCTAGGTGAAATTTTGCCACAGACTACTTTCTGTTACCTGTCACTCTTGATTTATTAATATTTGTGCCCCTATATGCGCACATATGTATATTGACAATGGATGTAGAACTAGAAATTCTCTCTGTGAAGCTCATTGTCCTCACCCATCACCTTCAGTACTCATTCCCAACAGGCATGCTGTGGGAGTTTAGGAAAGAGTGAGATTCCCTGTCCTCTGAAGGATGCCATACAGAATCCTCAAAGTGGTGAGAAATCTGTTTTCCTGCATGTTCTCACGTGATCCTGAGAAGAGAACAACCTGTTCAGACCTCTACTAAGGAGAACAGATCAGGGGTTACATCTCCACTAGGGCATCGCTGGGACAGGTAAAAGAACCCTTTTCACTGATGCCACTTTTTCCCCTAAAGTTCCCAGGTTTTAACTTCAGGATTTAGGCTCATTGTCCTCATGGACCCTTGTCCCTGACACCATTAATTTATTATCTTTCTACAGTATCCATACCGGGGAATCATTACACTGCCCAAGTTTGTGACCAATGCACATAAACCTGAGAGGAAAGAAGTTGAAATATCCCCCACGAGAGTTGTCTGTTGGTCCCAAGAATTTGAAGTAGGCCTGAGTTTCTAAATCACAAAGGAAAAAATAAAGGTTTTTTTTATCATAAACAATTAGGAAGGTCCTCTCTGGAAGTCAAATATCATTATTGTAACAATACTACGTATTCATAAATGTTCCAGAATGAAATAAGCATGCATGTAAGTAAATCAAGAGGGTGTCATCTAAGGTCATGTAAAGGGCAGAATTCAGGTCCCGGTACTCACCTCTAGTGAATTCCAGAAATAATACATTTACTTTCATGACAGCAATCACTAGCGTTGTAAATAGGGTTACTATCAGTGACTTTAAAGCTGAGGATTATCCAGATAGCTATCACTAGGCATATGACCCCTTCAGGTCAGTGTTTATCCTCTGGCTGAAAGAGAAGAGAACTGGAGATTTGAGGAATCAAAAGGGACTTGACCTCCTGTTGTTTGCGCGAACATCCTGAGAACCAGAGCTCCCCATGTAGAGATCTCAGTCCTTTGACTTCACGAAACTGGATTCTGAAAGCCACTCGTGTCTTGGAAGCAAAGTCTCTACAACAGAAGTTCTCAGCCTTCCCCATGCTGTGACCCTTTACTACAGTCCCTCATGTTGTGGTGACCTCCCACCATAGAATTACTCTACCCTTACTTTATAACCGTAATTTTGCTACTGCTGTGAATTGTAGTGTAAATGTCTGATCCGAAGAATATCCTGTGAAAAGGTGGTTTGCCCCTCCAGAAGGTCACAACCCACAGTTGGAGAACTGTTCTAGAAAGGAAAGGCCAGGCTTGTCAGGTATCTTCTCATTGGTCTTTATAAGAGCTTCAAGGATCACTTTCTGAATGAGGAGGTCCTGGCTGAGCTACTCTGGTCCTGCATTGTGGACCAATGGTCATAATACGGTAATGGACTTGAAATTATTGTCAACTTTGTGTTTGCAGCAATTTGGTATCAGCAACAGCAAACAGGTACTGAGTTGGAAGTTAAATTGCTGCTTTGCTCATTACATGTCAGAAATGAGCTTGCTCCTTCTGACAGCAGAAGAAGGCATTGGTGAGTGAACATTCAGAACACAAGTTTATCACTAGTAAGCATCTGTAACCAGCAGAAGATCTGAACTGTTCTCTCAGCTTTCTAAAAACAAGCACTCCTGAGCCCATTTGTCTTGAGGGCATGTGCGACATCTTGGTAGAGTTGGGTGCAACACCTAACAGCCACGTGGCAGTATATGGAAACTAGAAAGAACCTGCTTTCTCTGTTTCCTGGTTTCAAAAGAGTCTTTCTGTGTAAGGGAAACAATTATGAACTGTTCAGACAAGAGCCATGGGGCACTCCATGACCATATCGAGATGGGTTTTAAGATGTGACATACTAGCCGGGCAATGGCCGCCTTTAATCCCAGCACTTGGGAGGCAGAGACAGATGGATTTCTGAGTTCAAGGCCAGCCTGGTCAACAGAGTGAGTTCCAGGGCTACACAGAGAAACCCTGTCTTGAAGAAAAAAAAATGTGACATATTATCAGACCACAGCACCTGCAGGAAAATAGAGTTTTCTGAATGTGTGCTCAGTTTAGCATATAAAACTAATGCATTTAATTATTTTTTTTTATAAAAGGGCAACATAAAGGCAATTCCTTCTAAATGTATAAACACTGTACATGTAACTGTCCCCAGTCACTTACAGAAGCCATACTGAGAATGAGCCTCGGAGCAAAGTTGACCGTCTGTATATTTCGAGCTGCGAAGCTGGCAAGTCAGGTTTCTGTAATGTGTCCGTTTAAACAGTACAAATGCACTGCTCATGGTTCTGGATGCTGACAGTGTATGATGATGGTGTAGGATGACAGTGACTGGGAGCTCACTGGTCATTGCTTATTTCTTCAGGTCTAACTGCTTGCTGTGTAGCTAGCCATTCTCCTTTGTCTTCACAGCATTCCCACAGTGCCAGTCTATATGCTAGTCTTCTACAAGGGCCCTAGTCAGATGAAATTGTGGTCCACTCCAAATAACTTCATTTAACTTTAGATCCTTCCTTGGGAATTCTATATTCCAATACAGTAATCTACTGAATTAGTGGGGAGAGGGCTAAAACTCCTATGGATGAGGTTGGGTATGGCTTACTTTGTGTTTCTGCTGTTGTGATCAAATACCCCGACAAAAGCAATCTAATGGAGGAGGGGCTTATGTGACTCATAGTTCCACAGGTTACAGTATATCAAAGGCAGGAACACCGCGGTAGGAGGAGCATGGAGCAGCTGTTCATATTACATCCTCAGTCAGGAAGCATGAGAAGCAAAGGAGGAGGACTATGATGCTTAGAGTCCAGGATCCCCTGCCTAGGGAATGTTGTTGCCCGCAGTTGAAAAGGTTCTCATGTCCATAAGGCAACCAAGATGATCCCCCTGAACACTTTCCAGGAGCCTGTTTCCAGGAACGCTTTTCAAGAACCTGTTAGGTTGACAAGTCAAACTGACTATCTATCACAAGATGGAATGCCATTCAACAAGCAGTATGCAAATCTCAGGAGGACAGCCTGTTCTGTACTGCTAGTGGCCCTCCCAGGCAGTGTGTCAGAAACTTTGGTATCCTTATAAAGGACTTCCAGCAGTACCATGGGAATATAGTTGTTATTCTTGCATAAATTAAGAGGTAGTAATCATGAAAACATGAAGCTTCCTGATACAGAGTGCAAGAGCCATTCTACTGGACACATCACAGTTAGCAGAGCATTCACTCATATTGGGAAAATATAAAACATGGATGATTTTCACGTAATCTTATAGATTTTCCTCACTGAACATGGAAGCTCATCAAAATAACTCTTGACCTACACTTGACTCAGAGTGTGACTGAGTCACACTACTGAGATCTTCATACACACTACCTCAATAAACTTAAACTGATAATCCCATGAGTTAGGTGAGTATATCAAGGTTCCACAAAAGGGATTTTAGCTTTATAGATACTTCATGCCTCGTGCAGAGCAGTGCAACCAGTCTGAGGTCAAGCTAGGCTTATCAATGTATGTCCCTACCTCCTCCTCAATGGTGATTTTTTTTTCAGAGTATAATACACAAAACAGGTATTATACAATGAAAAGGAGTAACGTCATCATGTTTGAGTTCCCATATTTGATTTAAAATATATCTGCAAGGAATAGTTCATTATGATTTCTGCATTTCTATAGAACATGAATTCTAATCACCAATCCATCATTATAAAGTTTAGGTGCCTATATGTGTGAAACGCTTTTAAATGTACGGTGTATTATTCTATTTCACATAAAACTGAAAGTGCCTAAAAATGAAGCATCATATTCATCTATACAAATGAAAGTAATAATAGAACAGAATCTTCAGACCAAAGGCCAAGCTATCCTAGAATTCTGGTGCAAATCTGTGACTAGACCGTGGCTAAGCCTACTTACTTCTGAGCTCATATTGTACAGTGTAAGCATTTTCCAGAGAAAAAACATCAACATTAAACTGAGTCTTGGGAGCCAAGCAGGTTTGCCTCATCTCCCAAGGAAAAAAAAAAACCTAGTTAAATTCTCTCTCAAGAATGAAAATTCTGGTGCTGTAAAGAAAGCTCAATGGTTAGAAAAGTTGCTCCTCTCCAGAGTCCTTTAGTTTGGGTTCCAGCACAAGTCTCATAACTACCGGAAATTCCAACTCCAGGAGATCTTTTTCTGTCTTCTTTCTTTTTTACACACATGACATACACTCATACAGAGACACATATATAACGGAAATTAAAGTAATAAAAATAAATCTTAACTAAGAATGAAAATTGGGCCACAACATACTAACACACCTCGTTAAAAAAAAAAATAATCCTCAATATTTGAATAACACTACAAGTCCTAATAGACTTACTTACTTATTTTATATGAAACATTATCATTTCCTGGTAACTTTTATTTATCTAGTAAAGAGCAGCTATTCTCAAGCTTTACATTGAGATAATTCCTCTGCAAATTCAACATCAAGATTTTATTGAGGCTTCTGGAATCATCTCAGAACTTCCCATCATCATAAATGAAGACAAACACAAGGAGTCACAGCCACAGGAGCTGGTCACATTGCACCTTAGGTCATGAACTGTAAGAAGCAGTAAAGACACGCAGCGCCCTCTGCTGGCTAAACCCCGTGGGCTCACAACACAAATACCCCAACTACCGTACCTAATGATTACCTTTTATAGAGTTATGGAAAGTGTACATCAATGAATATCCTTGACAGTTGAATGTATTAGTGCTTGTTACTTTATAGCGTGTGGAATGATGGACAGAGACAGCAGCTTTTTATATGGGAAACGCAAGAAGACATGATTGGCAGCCTTCACAGTTGTCTGCACAATCTATGGCAGCACATGATCCTTCCACAGCTCACTGATACTCTATGTTTGATTATGCAAACAAGCAGCCTCAAAACCTCTTCGGTTTGAACAAGCATACGTGTAATTTCCTGTCGCTGATATGAGAGTAGCTGAAATTTTTGCATGTATCGTCAGGGCTCAAGCTGATGGAGAATTCTTTTCTACTAAGCAAGGGTGTATGACTCGTGATTTACATCCGATGGCACAAATCAAATCACATGGCATAGGAAGTACATTTCTGCTGGTGGAAGGCACTGGTGTTCATATGGCAAAGGGGATAGGTGCACGCCTTGTGTGAAGAGCACACCTTTGGGAGCAATAATATCAGCCACTGCACGTGGTTAACAAGCTAAAGAGAAGCATCATTCTTCACATTGAGATTATTTTTTCCCTTGCTGCCATTCTCAAGCCATTTACAGCTTAAGGAAATATAAAAGGAAGTTATTACTCCCGTGTTGTAATTATGGAACTCTTTAAGTTGAACTTGAAAACATAGGATAAATAGATATGGGAAGTGCTACAGTGGTCCTGCAAACAGACCTTGCAGTTGTGGCTCGCCTGTTGTCGTCGGATGCCTAGAATAAATTACTCAGCAAGGATGAAATGTGCACATTAAAAAGATGACCAAAGAGAAAAAGTGAACCAGGTTGTATCAGGTGTAAATATGCCTCAACTTCCCTGCTCTGAAAGAAAAGCGTACATAATTCTAATAAATTTTTCCAAGCCCAGCCAACTATAATTGTACTCATAAGCCATGATTGTGAGTATGTGTATGTACATATATGTATATATGTATATTATTTTCACTGAAAGTTAATATAGTATAAAATATTTTTTTTTTTTACCAAAACTTGTTGTATATGACAAAGATAATTTACTGTGACCTCATCAACAGAATCTATTAAAAAATTGACAGGCTTGATCATTCTTCTTCTACACATAAAAGAAAACTGGATGCTAAATTCCAAAGAGACATTTTAAAGCCTTAGATAGAGATAAAGAGCCTTCTGAAGGTAGATTCCAGCGACGGAATGCTGTAGAGAGCATACTAGTGGCTTATTTAAATGCCTCCAAAAAGCATCCTCCCTCCCAGTTTGCTACATAAAGAAGTTCAGATCCTTGTAAAGCTAAGATCTGCATAGAGAAAGTCAGTGAAGAGAAGGAGCAATGTGTGTTTGGACAAATTCCTCCTACTTTTGCTAAGATATTCTAAAGCCTGGAAAGTTTTCCCAAAAAAGTAAGCAGCTCATCTTTTTGGAACACTGGTGAAGCTGGCCATTTCCCAGTGTTTCTTTCCTCCAGCTGTTCACACATCTGTAGAAGAGTCTACTACCTTATACCAGGGCTGGTCTCTGTGGACATAGGATGTGCCATAAGAATTGAATGCATTTCCAAGAGAAGCAATAACCTTTCTGGCTTACACTTTTGTACCTTTCCTGGATCGTTTGTTTTATGACAACCAGTTTTTAGGTTGTGAGAGGAACGGGACTGAGAGTGAGTGGACTGCAGCCAACAGAGAAGCAATGTCTTTGGTGCCACAGTCCGTGACGATCTAAGAACTGCCAAGAACCACATGAAATGCTCCTGGGTTGAGCCTTCAGAGGGGAATGCTGTTCTGATCGACAGAACCTGAAAGCAAGAGAGATGATGAGCCGAAGCGATTCAGCTAAGTCACTCTCACCCCCAAAGTATATGAAATAAGACAAGCTGATTGATTTCAAGTTGCTAAGGTGATTTTTGTAGTCTTGGATGCATAATATGGCCTCCGTTGGACCTTATTCTCCAATGGATTTTAAAGAAAACTATAAACACTTCTTATTCTTTGCTAAGCACTACATTAATATCAACATTTTATATGTCTTCAGATTTTTATGAAAAGCAACAGTAACCAGATAAGCCTAAACACCAGGATCAATGCCTAACAGTATAAAAATTCACTGTTGAACCTAAGTTTTTAATAATGTATAATTCATTTTTACAACTTATAATTACTGTGATGAGTAGTGTCAGATGGTATGATGAGATAGTGGCTCTACTGGTTCTCTATTAGATCAAAAAGAAGCAACTAACTTCTCCATTTTTAAAATAAATTCAATAGAGAATATCTAGCACATAGCACACATGGGATTTTTAGCACTGTTTCAGCATGAGCACATCGATACAGTTCTTTTTCCCCTTGAAATTATACTCTAATTCCAACCTTTCTCCTTTCTTTATGCTCCCCACCAAACCCTCTCATACACTCTTCCTTGCTGTCTTTCAAATTCTTGGCCTTTTTCTTTAATTGTTACTAAATTCATCCAGGTATATACGTATATATTCCTAAATATAAGTCTCTATAATGTTCCTTGTATGCATCGTCTCAGGGATGACCATTTGGTATTAGATAACCAACAGGTGTGCTCTTCCCTGGGGATGATTATTTCTCCTGCTCTTAGCATTACTTAGATGCTTGTAGTTCTTTGTTCAGAGCTGAGGCCTCATGGGCTTTTCCCTCTCCACTTAGACATGTCTGTTGGTGCTTCTAAGAAGCAGAAGGACGTGGAGGTGGTATGGCATTGTGTCTCCCAGTAATATCTCTACACCAATAATGTCTCACCAATATGGCTGCCTAAATATGAGCTGAACTGATAGGCTTTTAAAGAAAAAAAAGTTAATTAAGTTGTATTATTCAACATTATAAATACACTTTATTGAGAGATTGAGAGGATTAGACACATATAGTTAAGATAGAAGGGGAGGGTCTTCCTCTCTCCCTCCTCTCTCCTTTTCTCTCTGTCTTTGTTCTTTCTCTCTCCTCCCCCCTCCTCTCTCTCCCTCCCTACTCATGGCAACTTCCCTGGCCTCCTTCCATAGGGCCAGTGAACTCGTCCTCCTGAGACCAGCTTCCTAATAAACCTGCATTAAACATAGAAATAAAAAAAAATAGAAGAGGAGAATCTTAGAGACAAAAGGAAATGTTGAGAAAGTATAAAGTAGTGTTGAAGAAGCAGCTGAGAATGAGTGTATGTGAAAATGTATCAAGAAACCCGTAACATCACTAAAAATAAGTTTAATATGAAAAAAATACTGTGAAACTTTAATGGGAAGAAATGATAAATACTTTAGTTGCTATTAAAACATCTACAATTACAGTATGACCTTGCGAACACAAATCTTTGTTATTAAAATGAGATTCAAACATTATGTATATAGTCCAAAATGGTATTAACATATGGATCTTTCAGCTATGTTGATGATGAAATTAATTAGCCAGTTGACAGATTTTTATCAAACTACTTACTAGTAGCATTAAAACAAATGAACAATGATTATATATTATACATCCCAAAGTGTACACTTGACATTTTTGAGCACCAATTTATTATTAACAGGGGAAGCTGATGATTTCTTTATTCTGCTTTGTTTTACCTTTTGATTGGTTCTTTGTGAATTTCACGTCATGCACCCCAATCCCACTCATCTCCCCCTTACCTTGTACCATTCTTCTACCTTTGCAGCCTCCCCACAAACATTGGCAAAAACTCATTGTCAAAACTAGTGTGTCACAGTGTGTCCCACAGTACACCCTTTACTTGCAAATGTTCATCGCAATGACTCATTGATCTGGTACGAGACCTCTGACTTCTACTACTCTATCAATATTAGAACCTCACTGGGACTCTTCTTGGATATCCTGTGGTTGCTCTGTGTCATGGAAATCCTATAGATTTCAATCTGAAATGCCAACCCCTTCATGCCCTCCAGAAGTTTATCTATGGCATAGATGCTGAGGTGGACCCATTTAATGCCCTGGATCTGGGTCTGAGATGTTTCTGAGCTCGTCGGCCCACCAGCTCTCCTGCTCTTGGAGTATGGCCAGCTCACCAACAACACAGGAAACCAGGGACAGCTCTAGCCTGCTCCTCAGGCAACATACAGATGCAGGCCCTGCTCTCTTGATTGTTACAGTGAGTGAGGGACATGGCCAGTACTCCCACTCCTATCACCCCAGGACCAGTTATCCCGCCTCCCATAGGTGTCAAGGGGACAGGGGAGGGGAGGACATCTCTCCCTCACTCATGCTGCCACACACAGCAAACAAATGAGGGGACAGCTTTCCCACACTCACACCCTCAGGGTTGGCTCCTCATGTGGCCATCAGGGTACAGCTCTACTGTGCTGTCCAGGTGAGTTACAGGGCCTACTGAGTGCTGAAACATGTGAGGGGCAGGGACAGCTCTCATGTCCTCCAGGTTATTCTACTGTGCTGCTCAGGTGAGGTTCAGGGTCAGCTCTCCCAAGTGCTGCAGCTGGTGAGGGGCAGGGACAGCTCTCCCACTTGATGCAAACTCTCCTGCCTGCTGTATGTGGTAAGGGGCAAGAAGAGAGGGCATTTCTCCCTTGCCCATGTCACCACACAACATACCAGGTTTGGAGCCAGCTCTATGACTCGCATGCCTTCGGGGCTGGCTGACCCAGGCCTTCACCACCAGGGTCAGTTCTACTATGTTGCCCAGGCAAGGTTAAGGCTCTTCTCTCTGGAATACTGCAGCTGACTAAGGATGAGGTCAGCTGTCCTGTTCTCATGCCCTCAGAGCTAGCTCTCTAAGAATTCCCATGTAAGGAGTCGGGTCAGTTCTGCATAGTCCTCAGACAACAACGTGGCCCCAGGTGGCAGCCCAGACCAAGAATGTATGTCTGGCTTTTAGTGGTAACTGACCCCTGCTGCTGCAGGGCTATGGACCTATATGTTGCCCTGGGTGGCAGCACAGGCCAGGGCTCTCCCATAATGCCAGGTGGCATCACTGGCTATTCACATCAGGCTGCTCCTCACTACCCTCAAGTCTCTAGTTCCGCCTCTCTTCACTGTGCCCACATCCCTCTGTTTCTCTTTCCCTTCCATTTCTCCACCACTCGCTTGCTCCTCTTAGTGGCAACCAGGGTCTCTGAGTGTCTTGGGGTCATCTCAGGAGTGGTCTCAGGAGTCTGTACCCATCCTGTGCCTTATGGACCCAGGCTGTGGTCATCTTGAGCCTGGTCTGCTCACCTAGACCTGTGAAGCATCAGGCCAAGAGTCATCTCAGACTAACTCACTGTCTGGGTCCCTGATCTGGGACCTAGTGTGCTTGCAGATGAATGGCTCCAGGCAAGGGTTGTCTTGGGCTCACTCCCTGCCCTGGGAGCCCATCATGGCCTGTGCAGTGTTGGATGGGTGGTTCTCTCAGGCTGTCTCCCTATCCAGGAACCCTACCCTAGCACCAGACTGATGTTGCCACAGGCCTGCAGGAAATCAGGGAATGCTAGAGTACTATTCATTCAGATGTTCACAGCTCCGAACACTGAGCGTAGATATAGCTTCCCTTCCCTCTGCCACCTACTGAGGCACACATGACACAGTAGCCACACCTGCAATGTCTCTAGGATCAGGGAAAGCTGATGGTTTTTAAATTTATGACTAAATTACCTACCCATGGCTCTATTGTTAGAAAATGCCAGCTATCTGTTCTACTGCAGAATACCAAGCTCTTCTAACATTCTGTGTGGTTCTTCTGCTGTGGTCTAGCACGTAATTGGTAACCCACTCCATATTCTCTGTCACTTGCCTCAGTTCCTACAACACTAACCACAGTCTGCAGATATATGATGTTTACATCTCCCCAAACCCAACATGCTAAAACCTGTAAGCCTCCATGTAATCATATGTGAAAGTCCTTTAGGGGTTCATTGGGTTATGAAGGTGTATCCTTCACAAATGAGATGGATATCATTATAAAGAGACCTGTATGAGCTCATTCAGCTCTCTTTCCACGTGATGGATAGTATAGTAAGAAGCTGTCCATCCACAGACTCGGAAAGCACACTGTGACCATGCATAGACCCCTCAACTTATTTGCTATGTGTGGCAGCACAGGTGAGGGAGAGATGCCAGGGTGGGGAGGCAGGAGAGGGTGTGTGGGTAGGGGAACACCCTCACAGAAGCAGGGAGAGGGGGAAGAGGATAGGGAGAATCTGGGAGAGGGTGGTACCGGGAAAGGGGATAATATTTGAAATGTAAATAAAGAAACTATAGAAGAAGAAGAAGAAGAAGAAGAAGAAGAAGAAGAAGAAGAAGAAG
>JADRCD010204711.1:0-11300 GCA_019843815.1 Montemys delectorum | reverse complement strand
AGAAGAAGAAGAAGAAGAAGAAGAAGAAGAAGAAGAAGAAGAAGAAGGCCCAAACACAGAAGGTCTTTTACCACCACGAATGTGAGCGGCAGCACTTCAGTAATGACATATGCAGGCCAAGCACTGTATTTTGAAACATCTTATGGATCAATGAGCAAGTTAAACAGCAGAGAACTTTATTGTGTTGTTATGAATTGAAGCCAGGACCTTGTATTCTTAAGCAAGGTGTCAAGTACCAAGTCATATCTCCAGCCCTAAATTATCTTTTAAATTCCATAAAATGAAAACTAAACATATTAAAATGTTTATTTAGGTGCTATTAAAAAAGCTTAAAAGGAAGTGCGTGGTACAAAATATTTATGTTAGAAAAAGAAATATTTAATCTTTAATTAGATTAGAATATGATCTTACACCTTTTTCTGTTCTCTCAAAAAGAATTTTCTTTAAGAGAGATATATATGTCCAAAAAATGGATTTCCCAAGCACATGCAAGGGCATTTTGAAGCCAGACACTGTAATCAATTAAAATGCTTTCCTAGAATATCTGATCACCAGCCAAGCATCCAATTTAGGAACGACCACTTTAAAGCATTAAACACAACTGCTTCCAATAGCATTTAACCTCCTTCCTTGGAAAGCAAGCATTCATGCTTCAAAACCAATTTACTCCTTATTACTTTCCTTACAGAGTAAGAGAAGCAGAGAACATGGAACGAAATCAAATTCATATGTAGATCATACAAATCATAAGGTTATGGTCATGAAAAGAGTGTCTCTAACTTAGAGCAGCAAGTCATTCGAGAGCAGCGGTTCCCAATCTGTGAGTCATATCCCCTTTGAGGGTGGAATGACCCTTTCACAGGGCTTACCTGTGACCATCAGAAAACACAGAAATTTACATTACAACTCATAACACTAGAACAATTACAGTTAGAAAGTAGCAACAAAAATAATTTTATGGTTGGAGTCACCACGACAGGAGGAACTGTATTAAATAAAGGGTCAACACATGAGGGACAGCATTAGGAACAGTGAGACCCACTGTTCTAGAGTGCTAAGGTTAAAGTGAATGCAAGGTCATGGGAGTTTGGAAACTAAACACAGGGTCCCAGGCTAACCCATGCAAGCTGCTGACGGAAGGCCTTCATCTCTCAAGAATGACAATGAATAATCTAACACAGTTGAAATTTTTTCTATTTTTAAAATAAGTGATTGCTGTTACATCCCTTAATCCAAACTCCATCTTAACATATATTACCTGGTTGTTTTAACTTATTTTCATGTGCCTAATTTGTGTCAAAGAATCTCTTGTGTAACTCCTCCAGTCTACCCTTCTTAGGCAATTGACAGGCATGGTTTGAATTTTTGTTTGTTTGGTTGGTTGGTTTTGGGTTTGGGTTTGTTTGTTTGTTTGGTTGGTTGGTTGGTTGGTTGGTTTAATAGAGCTTCCAGAACTTTCTCTAAATCTTGCTTTATAATAGTCTTGCATGGAATGTACTTTAAAATCCCATTTCCACTTGTCTCAAATGTCCTAAACATACAGCAAAGACCTAAGGTGAGCTCGCCACTGATTTGTGAAATGCATTTTTTTTGTTTTTGTAGTTAGCAGATGAAATGCAGAGGTCCTCACTGGATGCCTGTGTGCTAAAGTATCACTGTGCAGAGTTTGTGGGGTGGCCTTTAAGGGGTGCACAAACACCAAAGGATTTTTATAAGTGGTACAGGCTGTTGCCCACCTCTTCAAGAATTAAACTTAATTTCTGAAAAACTGACTGGAAGAGGCAATGATAGCTTCAGAAGGTCAAAATGGATTGTAATTCACACAAACACATCGTTGCACACCCATGCACACACAAATATATACATACACTCAATATACTCTTCCTAGGTAGTTTGGGACAATAACTTATAATCTTGCTACTTTCTTCATCAAAATCAACATTCTTCTCCATTCCTCAGGGCCCGTAATTCTTGAAAACAATAATGTAAAAAATTGATGGTCTGTGGCATGCTAGGAGAGATAGCTGGAATCCCTGACATCTGCCATTTGGTTCTTGATGTGTAATCCTTGTGAATCTGATAATCTACAAAGGCTAAGAGGATTGAAAAAATCTAAAATAGTTTGCAAGTGTTCATCAGAATGACTTGTATATTTTTTGAAGGTCAAGGAAAAGCCCTATGACAGCAAGCACCATGGTCTCAAACACTGAATTAGTATCAACAATATTCAATTAACACACCGCAGTCATGGGGTGGGGGTGGGGGGGATAACAGCCTGAAATGTGTAGGAAATCCTCAGTCATCTAAATTCACTTGCTAAGGACTTTGTGATAATCCAGCAAAAAGCTAAACTGAACTCCAACTCTATACTCTGAATGAGAATTGAAATGTAAATATGTTTAGAATAGCAATCTGCATAAAATGAATGTAAAGTGAGCATTTCCTAATAATACCAACAGATTCACGCAGAGAGGTGACTGGCAAAAAGCAGATAGAATAAGAGAGAAAGGGAGTAGAATGGGGGAGAAAAGGGAAGAACTGTTCTTTTCTGGGTCTATTCCTTCTACATTTCATTTGGGGGTGGTGTCCAGGAATGAGCAGGGCTTACACCTTCACGACAGTGAGATTGGACTTCGTGCTACAGAGTTACCATGTGCAGATAGTTAAAATACTTAAAGCACAGCTACAAACGCAAAACCGTGCCACCAAGCTTAGCCTGTATGTCTGTCTTATAGAAAATATGCGCTCTTACAAACACTATAGTTCATTTCTACCCACCACATGCAATATGAAAAACTGGAGGACACACAGGCCTTTAAACAGACAGAGAGTGAGGACTGAGTCTATAAAACTCTGGACAAGTTCCCAACTTTCTCAGGATCTTCCTTTTTCCATGTTTCAAAGACTGTCAACAGTAGTAATTATATCACAGTACCTTTGAGAATTTTGTGTGACTTATTGTTGTGTATGTGTGTATAAAATCATATGTGTATGTATCAATAAATAAAGTACATTGAATAGTTCCTGACATATAGCAAACATTCAATAAATGTCAGCTAATATTCTTGTAGTGGTGTAACACAAAGAAGGCTAAGCAAACTTATATCATGGATAAAGTAGGAATTTTTATCTTAAAAACTATATAAAATACTGTCTGTAACTAGAAAAGAAATAAGGAAAAGAATTTACAAAAATTTTAAAGGAAATCGTCTCCTCTGTGTTTGAATTTTTACAGGATTCCTTTTTTTTCACCGCGTAGTGATTCTCCAGCATGGTAATAATTTTTTTTTATCCATGTCCTCCAAGCAGACAGCCACGTAGACTAGCAGCCTTTGCTGGCTTTCATTTGCGGATGATTAACGGGCAAGAAATTTAATTGTTATTTATTTTTAAATTTTAATAAAGGTATGAATTATTTAACTTTTGCTATACATACAAAAATGCAATATTAAAATTGCAATGTACCTAGCCTCTCCCAGCTTTGTGAAGTATGTCAAATGAACTTATCTCAGGAAATATTTATGCAGAGGGTGAAGGACCACCAGGAATGCTGAGATGCAGCGGCTGCCTGGAAGCCAGGCCCTTCCTATGAGGAGGAGCCAGTACAGCCAAGTCACTGCAGACGGGCCTTCAAGCCTTACTTTACAAGGTTGAACTTGTTTCCTTTTTCTTTGCTTTTCTTTGCTTTTCTTCTTCTTCTTCTTCTTCTTCTTCTTCTTCTTCTTCTTCTTCTTCTTCTTCTTCTTCTTCTTCTTTTCTTTTTTTTTTTTTTACTTTAACTTTTGCAGTGGTGGGATAATACTCAACAGATATTTATACTTTGAATTTTGAATTTTCTCTAGACTAGGAATATATGGCATGATATCTCCTGGGAGGCAGCTAGTGGCCATAGCCACCACTTCCAATTAGCCATCCAGTTCCTAAAATGGAACTAACAGTATATGGGGTAGCCAGTGCTTTGGGAAGGACAAGTCTTCAATGTGTTACATGACACATTCATGTAGCACAGTGTTTTACTATAAGGTGGGATTTCTGCCAGATGATTTTGTCCAGTGGTTAGACTAGGCAATGCAAGTGTTCTGGACACATTTAAGGTCACCTGGAAAAAGCTATGGTGCTCAGCTGTTTGCTTACATTTAATTTGGTGGTGGTGGTGGTGGGGTCTATGTGTGTGCATGTGTGTATGTCTCCATGTACTTGTGTGTCTGTGTGTTTGCATGTATGTATGTCTGCATGTGTGTCTGCATGTATGTGTGTTTATGTACATGTCTTATAATGTTTGCATGTGGAAGGTACATGCTTATGAATGTGCATGAAAATGTGTGTCTGGGGAGGCTCATAGCTAATGCTAGGAATCTTCCTCAATCCCTCTTTGGCTTTTTTTTTGTTTTGGTTTGGTTTTTGGTTTTTGGTTTTTGGTTTTTGGTTTTTGGTTTTTTTTTTGGGGGGGGGGGGGGGGTCTCTCTCTGAACCCAGGGCTCACCAATCTGAAGAGACTTGCTGGCAGGATCCACAGAGCTGAGGTTACAGAGTCCAACAAAAGCCTCATCTGGCTTTTGCACGCAGGGGATCTATATTCAGTTCTTCAAGAATTTTCATAACAAAGCCATCTTTCCAAGCCCTAAAATTGTCTTTTAATATAATATTTGTAGTAATTTCTTGAAATTTTCATACTTTTTTTGCTTTTTGAAAACTTTATGCACAAGTACTACCTCTATGTCAACCCCTCCCCTTATCACCTTATTTCCATATTCTCCCTCCTAAACTGATAACTTCTTTTTAAATTATTACTGCCATATGTGTGTGTGTGCGCGTGCATATATTTATATATATATACAACCTATTGAGTCCACTCACTTTTGCTCCCGTGTACATGTGTTCGTGGCTGACCACTTGGAATTCGACAGCCTGAGTGACAACTCATCCCTGGAGAGAATTGATTCTCTTCTCAGCAACTATCACGTACCCATAGCTCTGCATCAAGGGGTTCGATTTTGTGGAATGTCTTCCACTCACACTGGCGTATCCACTGATATTGTCATTATGCCTAAGCCCATCTTATTCAGTCAAGCATACTGTAGAAATTCATGGGTGCATGTTTCTTAGGATATAACGCCTACCAACAGGCATCTGGGTCTATTACATCTTACAACCTCTTGCCCGTCTCCTGTTCTTCTGTCCCCTCGGTCTTAGGTGTAGTGGTTGTATCATTTGGCATCAGACCCACCACAGATCCTTATTCTCTGCATTTCAGCCACCCTGGATCTCTGTCAGAGTTGCCATCTGTTGCACAAAGAAGCTTTTTTGACAAAGGTGAAAGCACCATTTCCCTACGGGTAAAGAATGGCACTTAGAAGCCAATTAGAAGTTGCAGTAGTTTAGGAAAACCTCAGTAGTAGGCCTCCCTCTCAGCTGTGACCTCTCTGGCATGGGGAGCTGGCCAGGTCTGCGGTACCAGGCATGAATTTATTCTCACTGAGTGGGCCTTACATCCAATTACACAGCTGTTGATTACTCCCAAGATACAAGTGCCACTATTATACAATAGGGATATTTTGCCTACATTTTTTAGACAATAATTATATTTCAGTTTACAATGTTATCTCAATATAAATGCATCATATAGCCAGGCGGTGGTGGCACACGCCTTTAATCCCAGCATTTGGGAGGCAGAGGCAGGTGGATTTCTGAGTTCGAGGCCAGCCTGGTCTACAGAGTGAGTTCCAGGACAGCCAGGGCTATACAGAGAAACCCTGTCTCAAAAAAACAAAAAACAAAACAAAAACAAAAACAAAACAAAAAACCACCATAAATGCATCATACAGCAAGGAGGGCCTGTAATCCTTCTCTTTAAATTATCTTAAGGGGACTAGCTTTCTTTAGAGTGAACACTACTTGCTACCTATATCCCAAATTTCCTACAACTATTGACACACTATTCACAGGGTTACAACAGCAGGGAATGAGGCCATTTCTCCACTAATCTTTTAAGCAATTTCTCCTACATGCCTTGGCAGGAAGCCTGTAACAGTTTGAACAGGCTTGTACACAATATGTGCAGCGCAGCCAAAACTCATTAAGTGTCTTTGTCTCATGCATCTTGAGAAACACAATATCGCACCCCTGATGAGCCATACCTCGGAATGTTATGTTAACATTAAAATCACCAGAAAACATTAATTTACTAGTCAGGTTACATCTCTCAGCAGTATTTAGACAATGTTCTGGGGGACCGATCTGCCTATCACCCAGTATAAATGAAATGCCAGGGAGTTTTCCAGGTCCTTCAACCACAGGTTAGGGAAACACTCTAGGAAAAAAAAAAAAAGCTTAGTAATGAATTTAGAACAGAATAAACTTTTAATTGCACTTATCACAAGCTTTCCCTTCTTTCTAGCCAAGATCTTCACAATGCTCTCCTTTGTGGATCACTTTGTTTCCGAGAATTTAGGCAAGAGATTGCTATCTCCTTTTTACTTCAGTCTGCTGCTGAGTCCGTATTTTACCTGGCCTACGGTGCTAATAGTCTACATTCACACTTCTCCATGGGGCAGGCTACTCCTAGAACACCTTTCTCCTCTAAAACACAGCCCACTAAGAGCCATTTCCCTCTTTTTCTAACTGCTTGATTCACCACTTCTGAGTAACCAGAAGAAAAATTGACCTTGTCTTAACCCCCTTTGTTAAACAGTTATCTCTTCCTTCCTACCACAGAATGTCATTATTTAAATTTGCATGTAAATTTTCACTTTCTTTTCTGTGCCACATTATAACCCCAACATTATGAGGCTGTTTGACTGACGTGACCAACATTTTAGAGCATCGCCAAACACCAAAATTCAGTCATTAATTATCATGAAATAAATATAATAGTCACCCTAATGAAGTGAAGTACCAAAAAGTTCTATTTCGACAATCAGTGCATTAATCTAGGGAGTAATCTGTTATTCATTTTATAACTAGTACCTGAGACATTGCTGGACTAGCAAGTGAGCTGTCCTTTACTCCTCGGTGACAAAATCAAATAAACTACTGGACAATTGGAGCAATAAGGCAAAATTGATCTTTAAGGCTAACAAAAAAAACTCCTAAATCAACAAAAAATAGTTCAATGTAGTCACTCGGTGTGGGCAAGGCCAGCACACACAGGACAAGGTTCAATTGCATTTGATCTAACAATCAAAAGGTTATTTTTTCCCCTTTGGCCATTTGCTAAATTCTAAATTCAGATATGCTCAATATTGAATACTATTAACTCAATATTGAAAATTATGTTAAAGCAATAACAATAATAATGTAGTACTTATTGACTTATAAAATAATTCTAATTAAAATACACTGACAATGTGTCAAATGCTATTGGATTTGTTTGTAATAGGTAGTAGACTAAGGTACAAAACTATATTTTGCTAGTGCAAAGTTCCTTTATTTTGAGCAGTACCAGAAGAGAAAATACTGCTCACTGATTTGCCAATAAGCAATACTAAAGGAGAAAGCAAATAGAATGATCTATCGAAACAGCTGAGCTCATCATTCAATAGAATCCATAAGAACAACAGGTCATGTCCTCTGACCGCTAATTTTAAAGACCTGAAAATAAACGTACTATAAGATCAGCCTTATTCAGATTTCAGGACTGATGAATCAGTGTGGCCAGATACAAACAAAGCTTTGGAACAATTCTCAGGAGTTTGATTCACATGGGGATTTGGTAACAATGCAACTTTTTTATTTACAAAATTGTTTTTATAGACTCAATAAAGATTAAAATATAAAAGCCCACATGAATACTTTTCCACTCTATTCCTGAAAATACAAAGTAACAAAGTTAGACAAAATAATCCAATGAAACTCCTACAGAAAAGCCAGCCGGGCCAGCAGCCTGTGATAGAATACCATCTTGGACTGTTGATAAGGGCAGGGCTGAGGATTGATTTTGAAGCTAGACAGCACAAGGCCAAAGTCCAGATTCTTGCCTTCCAGCCACGTTACAAAAGAGTTGCTTAACCCTTCCTCTTTCCTTTCTTTCAGCTAGTGATCAGGGATCACAATAGAACCTACTTCAAAAGATACATCCCTTGTTAAGACATATACATCCCTGACAATAGCAATGAGCGCCTGGGAACTCATACTTTTTATTATTGTTACAATGACTTTTCTTGTACCCAGGGCGTTTTCTCGCTGCCAAGTGAGTTTATGTATGTTCTTGTTTACACGCTTTCCTGTCTCCCTCATAGAATGAGACTTACTCCAAGAAGTAGAATTTGATAATTAATCTCCATGGTCAGTCAGCTTCTCAGGATTTAGAACCAACTAGATGACATAACTCTGGAAAGGTCTTTAAGAAACTTCATTTTGTCACACATGGAGCCCACAACAAAAGGCAAATTGCATCACCCAGTCTCAGTGGATACGAATACAAAGCATTCCTGCAACCAAGGCTCAGCCAACGTTATGGAAAAGCAGCAGGAATGATTGATTGGAAGAGCCAAAGGATTGGGGAGTTTCCTGTGAGATCCTGTTCTAGTAAGATCAGAAGCTGCACCCACAAAGTCTCACTAACACCTCTGACCAAATGGGAACTGAAGAACTGGTTACACCAAAGCACATGCAAAACTAGAGAGGTAAAGAAAGGATCGCAAGGCTTCAATCCTACACAAAGAACTTGAGGTAACTGAGCAAAACTGGAAATGAGAAAGGCTGTCTTCTCCCTAGAAGAGCACACCAATTAATGGTCCAGTGACAAATGTTCAGCCTTGGACACATACGTACACGTGCATACGTACATAAACAGGTTTGATTTAGGACTATATAAAAATGTGCACACAAGGGCAGTCAGTCAAAAGGACTGGGTGGAGAGGGTGTCTGAGAAGGTCTGGGGAAAGCTAAGGAAGAGATGCTGCAATTAAATTATAATCCTAAAAATAACACCAAGACATTGCTGGTGATGTTTATCTGAGGAGGGAAATTCTACCTGAATGAGGGCGGGACCCAGTCTCAGGCACAAATCTCTAAGTGAATGAAAAGGACGGAGAAAGAACTGACACCGCATTCATCTTCCTCTGTTTCCTGACTGAATATGATGTGAGCAAACACCTGCCCTCCTGGAACTGCCATCTTTCTTTCTCCACCATGCACCTCCAAAACTTGAGCCAAAACAAACCCTTCCTGCATGCTTTTTCTTTTTTCTTTTTTTTTTTTAATTTTAATTATTTTCTTTATTTACATTCCAGTCGTTGTCCGCCCCCTCCTGCCCACCTTCCAGGGCTTGTTTTTTCAGGCATCTTCTCACAACAGGAAATGTAAGATAACCACACCCCACCCCAAATCTAATGAGCCCTCAAGAGTGAAAAACTGACCTTCAACAGAGTCTTTTTTTTTTTTTTACAAAAATACCATGACAATAATTTTGAAAGTTAATTATAAAAGATAGGGGTGGCAGTTGTCTGAAATAAGTGCCAATCAAAGGTCATCGCAGTCTGCACAGGGCTATGGTATAAGCCACTACAGTGCTAATTTGAGTAAACAGGGCTAGCACCGTTTGCATGCAAACTGGGCAAAGAACATATTTGCGAGTAGTTTTCTAGCTGCGTTACCCATTTTACTGTAGCCTATCTCACAAACAAGACAGCCCAGCCCAGAAGACTAATCTTTACTGTAGAAAGCAATTGTCACTAACACAGAAGCATTAAAGGTTACCCACTCAGCTAAGCAGGTTATTTACTAAGGGCACGCGAGCTTTAAAGTCACCCAATGTGGATTGAGAGACCTGGGTTACAATGCTTTAAGCTTCCCAGTCACGGACTGTAAAATGGATCAGGAGGAATGTCCTAGAAACAAATATATTGAGGGAAAAGCCAACACAAACAAAAATGAACGAACAAGAAACATCTTTGCTGTGCCCTAAGGTTTCAAGCATTTTGCTGGAGATCTTCTGCTTGGTGAGGACTCCCAGGATGCACTGCGTGCGCAAGGCTACAGCGCTGCAGTCTGTGGTAGCCCTTTAGAGAAGCCATTTGCATTGCTCCCTAAGGGAAAAGAACATTGGCAGCAGGTGTTAGGAGGCAGGTTCTTTTTTTGTCACTTCTGGTTACTGTTTATATACACTTAATGCTGCACATTAGAGCAGTGGTTCCAAATGCCGCACCTCTTAGTACTGTTCCACCGTTTGTGGTGACCTCGGACCAGAAATTATTTTTGTTGCTAGTGCATAACTGTAATTTTGCTACTGTTATGAATTGTAATGTAAATATCTGATATTTCTAATAGTCTTTGGCAAGCCTGTGAAAAGGTCATTTGATGTCCCCCACCGTGGGGATCGAGACCCACAGGTCGAGAAACTCTGTGTTAGGGTCTACTCTATTGAAATGTCAAGCATATTAGGGAGCGTTCATTGGGAAAATCCAGTTTCCTTCAGTAATACTTCTACTATATCCAAAGCTTCAAACCTCCTGGGAAAACAAACTATTCTTGTAGGCGTGGCTAAACTTTTTACTTGGTGTCTTTGCAGTTAGCAGTTCTCAACGGCACCATGTTTCCTTATTTCTGATTATATTCTATCTTGAAATAGTTTATCTAGAAATAAATATATTGAAAGAAATAGCTGACAAAGGAAAATATATTTTCCCTATCATAGTATTCAATATTTTTCTCTTAAGGAAATGAATAAATCTGTTTTTTCTCATGGAAGATATCTTCATAAAAAAAAAATTAGACATTCAGAAGGTACTATTTTTCAAATGGATATCTGCAAAAATGTTGTAGTACCTATCTGAAAAACACTGTTTCAAGTTTTGCAGGAACTTTGTAAACCTATTTTGAAGAAGTATTCAACATATGACCGAGGGTCAGAATCATTTTAGCTAAGTAGAAAGTTGGTGCCATCAGCTCATATGGATAGCCCTTAAACCTCTAGTTAACTGGTGTAGAGCATGGTGTAGCATGGTGTGTGTGTGTGTGTGTGTATGTGTGTGTGTGTGCGCGTGTGTGCGTGTGTGAATGCATTGGCCTGTGGAGGCCAGAGGTCAACCTACGGTATTGTACTATCACTGTCACATTGTTTTTTGAAAGAGTCACTGGACAAGGCTTGCTTGACAGTCAGTCCCAGGGATCTCATTCTCTCTACTTCCCTTTGCTGGCATTACAAATATATTCCACAAGGCCCACCTTCTATGTGCCTGGAGAGCAAACTTAGGTCCACCAAGTGTGCTAAACACTTTACAGCTAAGGTATCTATTCGTCCAAACTATCCAAATAACTGATATAAAAATGATGCTTGGAATCTAATGTGACTTGAAAAA
>JADRCD010204709.1:0-21131 GCA_019843815.1 Montemys delectorum | reverse complement strand
TAGTTTTGCTCCTTATGTTGATGTTTTCCATCTATTATCCTTTGTAGGGCTGGATTTGTGGAAAGATATTGTGTAAATTTTGTTTTGTCATGGAATATCTTGTTTTCTCCATCTATGGTAATTGAGAGTTTGGCTGGATATAGTAGCCTGGGCTGGTATTTGTGTTCTTGTAGGGTCTGTATGACTTCTGCCCAGGATCTTCTAACTTTCATAGTCTCTGGTGAGAAGTCTGGTGTAATTCTGATAGGCCTGCCTTTATATGTTACTTGACCTTTTTCCCTTACTGCTTTTAAAATTCTTTGTTTAGTGCATTTGGTGTTTTTATTATTATGTGATGGGAGGAATTTCTTTTCTGGTCCAGTCTATTTGGGGTTCTGTAGGCTTCTTTTTTGTTCATGGGCATCTCTTTCTTTAGGTTAGGGAAGTTTTCTTCTATAATTTTGTTGAAAATATTTGCTGGCCCATTACATTGGGAATTTTCACTCTCTTCTATACCTATTATCCTTAGGTTTGGTCTTCTCATTGAGTCCTGGATTTCCTGGATGTTTTAGGTTAGGAGCTTTTTACTTTTTGCATTTTCTTTGACTGTTGTGTCAATGTTTTCTATGGTGTCTTCTGCCCCTGAGATTTTCTCTTCTATCTCTTGTATTCTGTTGGTGATGTTTGCATCTATGATTCCTGGTTTCTTTCCTAGGTTTTGTATGGCCAGGGCTGACTCTCTTTCTGTTTTCTTTATCATTTCTATTTCCATTTTTAGATTCTGGATGGTTTTGTTCATTTCCTTCACCTGTTTGATTGTGTTTTCCTGAAGAACTTTAAGGGATTTTTGTGTTTCCTCTTGAAGGGCTTCTAGCTGTTTACCTGTGTTCTCTTGTATTTCTTTGAGAGTGCTATTTATGTCTTTCTTAAAGTCCTGTATCATCACCATGACAAGTGATTTTATATCTGAATCTTGCTTTTCCGGTGTAATGGTGTGTCCAGGACTTGCTATGGTGGGAGAATTAGGTTCTGATGATGCCAAGTGACCTTGGTTTGTGTTGTTTATTTTCTTATGCTTGCCCCCCATGATCTGGTTATCTCTAGTGCTAACTGCCCTTGCTAAATCTGACTAGAGCCTGTCCTTCCAGTGATCCTGGTTGTGTCAGAACTCCTCAGAGTCAAGCTGTGTTTGTGATCCTGTGATCCTGGGCTTGTTAAGTCACCTGGGAGTGGAGCATCCTCTGGGTGTTGTGGGACTGGCTGCAGAGCTTGTGCCCAAGGTCTGCTCTGGACACCAGCCCAGACAGACCGGAAGGAACCCGAGTCACTGGGCTGGTGGAGTTCCTGTGCGCCTGGTCCCGCTGGTCCCAGTTACTCCCAGTGTTGGGACAGATGTTGTGTCCTCCTCACCTCTGATCCTGGGTGTGTCAGAGCGCCTGGGAGTGGAGCTTCCTCTGGGTGTTGTCTCCACTTACCCTTCTTGTGAGACTGCTCAGCCAGACCACAGAAGTGCTGGCCATGTGATGTTTGATTTCACATCAGTAATCTACTCTCCTGCTCTTGAGGATTATGACTTAAACACACAACGAAGAACATATGAAGAAAAGGTTCATGTAATTCCATATTTTATTAGCTGTTGTGTGACAAACTTTCCCTAGAGAGACACAATACACACATCTACTCACCCCAGATAGGGAGCCCACAACAGAGCAATACATATACCATCAAAGTCCAATTTGGTGGACCAATGGGTTTTATTGAGGTTACTTATATGAGTATGAATGAGGGGTTACTTACAAGAGCAGTAAAGGTTCCAAGAGAGTTATATCACCAAAGCACACCCCAACAGGGGTGACAGCTCAAAAAGCTGGGAACCTAGAGCACACTACAAAGCCTGCAGGAAGTTCAACATGGTGGAGCGTGTCCTTTCCAGTTGCCTCAACTAATCTAAACTTCTTGTCTCAGAGTCCTTTTTGAAGTTCACTTAAGTCTTTTCACTCTGGCAGAGAGGAGCCTAGTAAATCTGCTCAATTTCAGTGACTTCCTGAAACTCTTTTGAGCTGTTTACCTTCCTTCCTGCTTAAGGAGCTTCCCTACAGGGTAGAAATTTCAATCTTAGAGGAAACTGTTATACATTAGGTATTCAAATACTATTGATTCAGGTAATTTTATGCCAACCCACAGAAGTATGTCTAGTCTCAGCTCCCGAAAATACTTAGGCCTCCCATGACTAGTTACTGTTTTCTTTTATCTATTAAACAACCCGATTCACACAACTGCTCATATATCCCACTTATAGAGGACTTTTTAATTTGTGTGATTTTTTTCAATTGCTGTGTGAAAAGAAGTTTTATCACCTGATATAATTGTTGTTGTCATCTGTTAACTTAGGCCTAGTCCTGATCACTTCTTACCTTTGTACAATCTTATCTAGGCCTAGAATGTTTTCAGCCTCTGAGACTTACAGCTGAGTAAGTTCATCCCTTCCTAATTCTTTCTGATCTCTGGCTAGCCTGTCAGCTCAGCTGCTCTGGCTCAAACTGCAAACTGACTGATTCAATCTGGCTTCTCTTAGATCCTCTATGAATTACTCTGTTTGGCTTCATGTTACTTTTGGCAATATGTTCTAATCTTCTGGCTCCTTCTCATGCTCTGGCTCCTTCTGCCTTCACCTGTGCCTAGCTTGTTCTCTCTCCTCTCTGTTCTTGTGTGCATTGGGAATATCCTATTCTGTTAAACCTTTGTCTGATTCATCAATTTGTCTGCAACTCAATTCACTTTCAAATATGGGTGCTTCTTTCTGCAAACTAACTTTACCTTCATTGGGATTAAAGGTGTGTACTAAGGTCATGTCTTAATTACAGCCAGAGGGACTAAAGGTATGTGCTAAGTGCTGAACTGTACAACTAGAAACAGGTGTTTTCAGTAAAAAACATAATCTCAGGGTTCACAGTGGGATAAAATATCCTGCAATATTGCAGTCCCAAAGAATTTTGATTTGGGAATGCTAATTTTAATCAATTCAACTTTCCCGTATCTTAATTAAATTCCTCTCTAATTTCCTTGCTAGCTTTTAAAGTAGTGAATCTAAAGCTTGTCTCTATATGTATAGACATTTCATAATATTCCATTTTAAATTGTTTGATGTTTATTAGAGTGATTTAAATTGTATCTATCCAAATGCTAACTGTATGGAATGATTTGTTGATTTATCAAGCACATTTGTTTTTTGTTTGTTTTTTGGGGTTTTTTTTTTTTTGTTTTTTTATTAGATATTTTCTTTATTTACATGTAAATTCCTCCTTTCCCAGTTTCCCCTCCAAAAAACAAACAAACAAACACATAAAAACAACAAGAACAAACCCCTGTTGCCTCCCCCTTCCCCTTGCCTGCCACCCAACCCTCTCCCACTTATTGGCCCTGGCATTCCCCTACACTGGGGCACTGAACCTTCACAGGGCCAAGGGCCTCTCTTTCTATTGATGATCGAATTTGCAATCCTCTACTATACACATGCTGCCAGAACAATCAGTCTCACCAGGTATAGTCCTTGGTTGGTGGTTGAGTCCCTGAGAGCTCTGAGGGTACTAGTTAGTTCATATTGTTGTTCGGCCTAAGGGGCTGCAAATCCTTAAGCTCCATAGGTCCTTTCTCTACCTCCTTCATTGGGGACCGTGTACTCAGTTCAATGAATGGCTGTGAGCCTCTACATCTGTATTACTCAGGTATTGTCAGAGCCTCTCAGGAGATAGCTATATTTAGGCTGGCTTATCCTTCCTTCAGTCTCTGCTCCATAGTTAATCTCTGCAACTCCTTCTGTGGGTATTTGATCCCCCTTTTAAGAAGGAATGAAATGTCCACCTTTTCGTCTTCCTTCTTCTTGAGTTTCTTGTGGTTTGTGGGTTGTTCTTCCTGTATTCCAAACTTCTGGGCTAACAACCACTTATCAGAGAGTGCATACCATGTATGTTCTTTTGTGATTGGGTTACCTGACTCAGGATGATATTCTCCAGGTCCATCCATTTCCCTAAGAATTTCATAAATTCATTGTTTTTAATAGCTGAGTAGTCCTCCATTGTGTAGATGTACCACAGTTTCTGTATCCATTCCTCTGTTGAGAGACATCTGGGTTGTTTCCAGTTTCTGGCTATTATAAATAAGGCTGCTATGAACATGGTGGAGCATGTGTCCTTATTACATGTTGGAGCATCTTCTGGGTATATGCCCAGGAGTGGTATAGCTGGGTCCTCTGGTAGAACTATGTCCAATTTCCAGAGGAACCACCACACTGATTTCCAGAGTGGTTGTACCAGTTTGCAATGCCACCAGCAATGAAGTAGTGTTCCTCTTTCTCCACAACCTCTCCAGCATGTGCTGTCACCTGAGTCTTTTATCCTAGCCAATCTGACTGGTGTGAGGTGGAATATCAAGCACATTTGTTAACTCTAACTATTCTGCTAGAATTTTCACTCTCTCTTCCTGTCAGTTCTCAAGTAGCACTACTCTCATTTATTCTTAAACCTATAAATGTCACTAGACCTAGTTCTTTGAGTAGCTCATTTTATTCACCAAGTACTTATTGAACACTAACTTAGTATATTTAAAAGACTCTACTATCCTCATGTCACGTATATAAATGCAAATGGTTGAAAGGAGAAGAACAACATGTTCAGTCTTAAGCATAAAAACAGGATAATTTCCAACCAGAAACTGAGCCTTCCAGAAAGCACAGTGAGTTGACACGAAGACCAGTAGAGTCTAACTTCAGATGTGTTATCAGAGATGTTCTCTCTGGACGTAACAGTTTAGAAAAGACTGAGACAATGAGGAAAGTTCCACAGAAGCATGGTTAAGAGAAGTGATAGAGGTGAGGGCTATGCAAGATTCAAACAAAGGGATGTGAAGAAAGTCACACCATATGGCTGCTTTAAATTGTATCTTAAACTTTCTAAAGGTGTGGCTTCTGAGGTCATACTAAGGGAAGTCTAAACTACTCCAAAGGGCTTTAGGTTCCAGAAGAGTGGAACCTGGGAAGTGGTCACCAAATTGACAAAATAAAGCTTGTCATGATTATGACACATAAACCAGCACCAATAGAGAAGTGGGGAAATGCCCTCTAATTAAACAGAGCTACATAGAAACTTATACACATGTTATATTTAAGGAAAAGAAGATATGATTTTTAACAATTACTTCTATCTAACTTGGTCCATAACTCAAACCAAATCCAATGGCAAAATTCTCAGTTTTCATGACTTTGGCACTATGATAGTGCAATGACCTAAATGTTTCTACAGGTACTTTGCAAACCATATTGAGATATTTTCCCTACTAGATAGCAAAATTTATTAAAACTAGAGTATGAGACTTTATTTTCTACTCATTATTAATCTTCACAAAACTGAGGTATAATATTATGTGTTCAAAATGTACAATTTATAAATCACCCATTACACCAATGAACTGACATAGAAGAGGAAACAATATAGCATAGCAGTGGCCCTATAATGGAGTCTGGAAACAGGAGAAGGGCATTCATTTAAAATGTTAAAAGAGATAGGCAAAATACAGAAGTAAGCATTTCAAAATGAAGCATAATTGATAGCTAATAAACATGAAAATGTATTCTGTTTTATCAGCTATGTGGAAATGAAAACTTAAAGCCACAATGAAATGTCACTTCAAAATCATTACTTTGACAAATTCAAAAAGCATAACAATTCAAGTGTTATGAAAAACAGGAAAACAGAAATTAGTGTGAAAAACAAGAAATTGTTCGTATATGATTAGTGAGGATAGAAATTGGTATAAATACACCAAAAGAGAATAAAGCGGTTAATAATAATACACAGATTCTATTATTAATTCATAGCTGAATCCCATAAACATAATATTGGCCAAAAATATGCTTCAAAATGATATGTATAATATATCATTTATATGGTGTTTGCACACATGAAAAAAATTTTAATTCATTCATTGTGGATGTACATTTGTACAATGGTATGTTAAAGCATGTATTTACTAAATGAACACCAAATTCAGGTTAATGATTAATGTCTGAAGGTTCATGATGGAAGATAAATGAATCTGAAAATATGTCCAACTAAACCTGTTTACCTAGTAAAGTAAAAAAGAAGACAGGTGGAAACTGAGAAAGGGATCTAGGCTAAAAGTAACAAGAAACAGAATAATTTGTAAGAGGAATAGGTCTTTGAAAGAACACACACTGAATGTACAGAGAAAACTCGCAAAGTTTTGTTCCCAGGTGATCTCAAAAAAGCTGAGTTAAATATAAATAAATGTATTTTAGAAGATTATTATAGGTACTCAGCCTTATTATAAGTTACTAACAAAACAAAAAAGCTCATATTTTTTTTCAGACACACAAGCTAAAATTAGTGTATGTTAGTAAACGACACACAAATAGGTCACATAGTCAATTCTGTAAGTTCCTTTTTCTCTTAAAGAATACTGAAATTTCTCCAGCCACATTCTGCATCAATGGTATTTCAACCTCCACATGATCTTTATAAGGCAACCAAAAGTTGTCCAAAGAGATGCCCAGTGGTGGATCAAGCCTCCAACCAACTACATCCTAAGAGCCGGACTGACACAATGAACTCATGCTAGAATAGAGTGTTTCTAAGATATTTTAATAAATTAAATGTATTACTTACCACTAATCTAATTGAGTGCCTATTTCCAATATACATTAAGTAATTACCAAGACACTTGGACTTTTAGGTAAGGTGGCTGCCTGTAAATCAAACAGAGGAAAGATTCAGGAGAAAAATACACTTTCTCCTAAAATAGAAATAGAGGAAACACTCTGGAAATCCACAGAGACATGAAAGGATAGTGGGAAATAGCCAATGTACAATTCAGGAAGCCAAGTGAACATAGCCTCTGCTGAACAGTTATCTTGCAGAAAGGGAGAGTCCAAAAGCAAGCAGGTGAAAAACAGGCAGTTGAAACCTCAGACAAGAATATAATACTAACAAGCCTCAGATCCAATTTTAGATTTTCATATGACAGTGCTTCCTCTGGTGGATAGGTCAGCCACAGAGTAAAGACCTATTAAGACATCCATAGAAAAGGGCTGTTCTAAAATAGAGCATTTGGGCAACATATGCTATTTAAAGAAGAATTTATTGTCAAATGTTGTGGTAGAAAGATAATGTAGAACTGAAAGAATGATAATGATAATCAGGTGATAATTCAGATGTGTGTGTTTCATTTGAGAATCCAGAACATTTGGGAGGGTAGCTAGTGAGAAACACAAGCCATCCCTGCCAGGAAATATAGAGCAGATTAATATAATACCAATACAGTTAAAAGTTGAGCTACCAAAACAAAGGCCTTGATGTCAGAGAACAAGCACAGGCCAGGGAGCGTTGGTAGGATCTGCCACTGCCTCTGGGTAAAGGAAGGAAGACCCAGAGAGTCACCTGGAGTTTAAGAGCACTAGACAATGAGATGGCAAGTCAGTGGGTACATGTATCAGGAGGCTGGTTCAGACTGGGATGTACATAGGGAGACTGAGCCCCACTCATGATGTCAAGGAATGCACCTTATCAACTGGGAATCAAGAGGTCAAACTTAACAAGCTATAAGTTTGGAAGAACATAAGTAAATAATAAAGGCATACAAAAATCTATTCAAAATTATGTCAATTTTTTCCTAAAAATTCAAAGACAAGAAACATATAAAACCCAAAATAGACATGTCTAGAGAAGGACCTCTACACATTACAGTCAGGATGACAAAACTAAAAATCAAAGATACAGTGTCAGAAGCTGCAAAGGGAAAAGAGCACCAACTCATCTACAAAGGCAAAATGTTAGAATAATATCAGATCTCTCATTAGCAACCTCAATGCTGAAAAAGAGTGAATGATATTCAACCCCTGAAAAGAAATAACTGCTGTCCAAGATAACTAAGTATAGTAAAAATATCTTTTTAAATTGAAAAGAAAACAAGAACATTTCAAGATGATAAAAATAAACAACACTAGGCACAGGATTAGAGGTGAGGAGGATGCAACATCTGTCCCAACACTAGGAGTAACTGGGACCAGCAGGACCCAGGCACACAGGAACTCTGCCAGCGCAGTGGCTCAGGTTTCTTCCAGTCTGTCTGAGCTGGTGCCCTGAGCAGATCTTGGGCGCAATCTCTGCAACCAGTCACACAACACCCAGAGGAAGCTCCACTCCCAGGTGCTTTAACAAGTCCAAGGTCACAGGGTCCCAGAGTCACAGGATCACAGAGACAGCTTGACTCTGAGGAGTTCTGACACAACCAGGATCACAGGAAAGACAGGCTCCAGTCAGATTTAGCAAGGGCAGGTAGCACTAGAGATGACCAGATGATGTGGGGCAAGCCTAAGAATATAAGTAACACAAACCAAGGTTACTTGGCATCATCAGAACCCAATTCTCCCACCATAGCAAGTCCTAGACATACCATTACACCAGAAAAGCAAGATTCAGATATAAAATCACTTGTCATGGTGATGATACAGGACTTTAAGAAAGACATAAATAGCACCCTTAAATAAATACAGAAGAACACAGGTAAACAGCTAGAAGCCCTTCAAGAGGAAACACAAAAATCCCTTAAAGAACTATAGGAAAACACAATCAAACATGTGAAAGAAATGAGCAAAATCATCCAGAATCTAAAAATGGAAAGAGAAACAATGAAGAAATCAGAAAGAGAGACATCCCTGGAGATAAAAAACCTAGGAAAGAAATCAGGAGTCATACATGCAAGCATCATCAACAGAATACAAGAGATAGAAGAGAGAATCTTAAGGGTAGAAGACACCATAGAAAACATTGACACAACAGTCAAAGAAAATGAAAAAAGCAAAAAGCTCCTAACCCAAAACACCCAGGAAATCTAGGACACAATGAGAAGACCAAACCTAAGGATAATAGGTATAGAAGAGAGTGAAGATTCCCAACTTAAAGGGCCAGTAAATATCTTCAACAAAATTATAGAAGAAAACTTCCCTAACCTAAAGAAAGAGATGCCCATGAACATACAAGAAGCCTACAACTCACGAGTCAAGCAGGGGAGTTGCAGGGTGGCAGGGACAGGATCCTCTCAGCTTCTGAGTGACAGAGGTGGATCAGCGACCTTCTCTGCCCCTTCCCTGCAATCGGAGGACCTGCCTCCAGGGAGTGCTTTAACCCAGAGACTCAGTGACTTTCTAAGGCAGGACCAGCCTGGAGACACAGGCCCCACAAGTCACAGGGGAGTCGCAGGGCAGCAGGGACAGGACAAGCTCTAGTCAGAGACACCAAGAACATCTAACATCAGAGATCAAGAGATGGCAAAAGGCAAATGTAAGAATCCTACCAACAAAAACTTGGACTGCTTGGCTTCATCAGAACCTAGTACTCCCACTGCAGCAAGTCCTGGATATCCCAAGACACCAGAAAAGCAAGATTTGGATCTAAAATCATAACTCACAATGCTGATAGAGGAACTTAAGAAGGACATGAATAACTCCCTCAAAGAAATACAGGAGAACACAGGTAAAGAGGTACAAGCCCTTAAAGAAGAAACAAAAAAAAAAAATCCCATAAAGATTTACAGGAGATCACAAGTAAACAAGTAGAAGCACTTAAAGAGCAAACTCAAAAATCCCTTAAGGAATTGCAGGAAAACACAACAAACAGGTGAAGGAATTGAGTAAAACCATCAAGGACCTAAAAATGAAAGTAGAAACAATAAAGAAATCACAAAAAGAGACAACCCTGGAGTTAGAAATCTTAGGAAAGAACTCAGGAAACATAAATGCAAGCATCACCAACAGAATACAAGAGATAGAAGAGAGAATCTGAGGGGCAGAAGATAACATAGACAACATTGACAGAACAGTCAAAGAAAATGCAAAATGCAAAAAGACCTTAACCCAAAACATCCAGGAAATCCAGGACACAATGAGAAGACCAAACCTAAGGATAATAGGTATAGAAGAGAGTAAAGACCTCCAACTTAAAGGGCCAGTAAATACTTTCAACAAAATTATAGAAGAAAACTTCCCTAACCTAAAGAAAGAGATGCCCATGAACATACAAAAAGCCTACAGAACCCCTACAGAACCCCAATCCAGATGTCCCTCAACAGAGGAATGGGTACAGAAACTGGTACATCTACACAATGGAGTACTACTCAGCTATTAAAAACAATGAATTTATGAAATTCTTAGGGAAATGGATGGACCTGGAGAATATCATTCTGAGTGAGGTAACCCAATCACAAAAGAACACACATGGTATGCACTCTCTGATAAGTGGTTGTTAGCCCAGAATTTTGGAATACAGGAAGAACAACCCACAAACCACAAGAAACTCAAGAAGGAAGACGAAAAGGTGGACATTTCATTCCTTCTTAAAAGGGGGAACCAAATACCCACAGAAGGAGTTGCAGAGATTAACTATGGAGCAGAGACTGAAGGAAGGACAAGCCAGCCTAAATATAGCTATCTCCTGAGAGGCTCTGACAATACCTGACTAATACAGATGTAGAGGCTCACAGCCATTCATTGAACTGAGTACAGGGTCCCCAATGAAGGAGTTAGAGAAAGGTTCTATGGAGCTGAAGGATTTGCAGCCCTTTAGGACGAACAATTACTAACTAGTACCCTCAGAGCTCCCAGGGACCCAACCACCAATCAAGGACTATACATGATGGGACTGAATGTTCTGGCAGCATGTGTATAGTAGAGGATCGCAAATTCAATCATCTATAGGAGGAAAGGACCTCTGCCTTGTGAAGGTTTTGTGCCCCAGTGTAGGGGAATGCCAGGACCAATAAGTGGGAGAGGGTGAGGTGGCAGGCATGGGGAGGGGGGAGACAAAAGGGGTTTGTTCTTGTTGTTTTTGTTTGTTTTTTGGAGGGGAAACTGGGAAAGGAGAAATTTACATGTAAATAAAGAAAATAATCTAATTTAAAAAAATAAAAATAAAAAAGAACTTTTCATAAAATATATTTTGATTCTCTCCTACCCAATTCTTCCCAGATCTTCTCTCTCCCCCTTCTCAAAGAAAAACAATTAAAAAAAAAAACAAAAAAACAATGAAACAAAAAATACCAAAACATAACAAAAATCACCCAAGTGAAAAGACACTCTATAGAGTGGGAGGAAATCTTTACCAGCTGTAGCTACTACATCAGGTAGTAGATTAATATTGATGATCTATAAAGTATTAGAGAAAATCAAACATTAAAACACCAAATCATCCGATCAATATATGGGCTAATTACAGAACAGAAAGTTCTCAAGTGAAGGGGTACAAATAGTCAATAAATACTTGGAAAGTGTTCAACAAGCTTAGTCATCAAGAACATGCACACTAAAACTATTCTGAGGTTCTGTCTCTCCCTAGAGGAGTTGCTATGAATAGAACTAATGAGAGTGATTGCAGTGAGGATGTGGAGAAAGAGTTCATGTTCACTGTGTGAAGATGAACTCATACAGCCACTGTGGAAACTGGAGTAGATATTCCCAAAGAACTGAACAGAACTACCCTATGACCCAACTGATCCACCTGCACCTACTCAAAGTTTTCTAAGTCAACACAGAGACTAAGGCGTATCCATGTTTACAGGTGTATGATCCAAACAACCAGGAAATGCACCACCTAGATGTTCATCAATAGACAAATAGATTTCCAAAATGTGTACATATTCATGATGGAATTTTATGCAGCCATAAAGAAAAGTTAAATAATGACATTTGAGGGGAAAAGACACAACTGGAAGTCCTTTTGTTAGGCAAGTAAGTCAGGCTTAGAAAGTCAAACATATTTTCTTTTATATAAGGTGTTTAAACATAAAATTGTATATGGTATGTTTGTGGGAGGAGTGTTTGTGTATGTGTGTGTGTGTGTGTGTGTGTGTGTGTGTGTGTGTGTGTGTACAAGGGACGTGACACTATTAGGAGGTGTGGCCTTGTTAGAATAGATGTGGCCATGTTGGAGGAAGTGTGTCAATGTATAGGTGGCCTTGAGGTCTCCTAGGCTCAAGCTCTGCTCTTTGCAGAAGAGACCCTTCTCCTGGATGTCTTCTATAAACACAGCAGCCTCCTTTTGCCTTCCTTTGGATCAAGAAGTAGAACTCTCAGCTCCTTCTCCAGCTCCATATCTACCAGGATGCTGTCATGCATCCCTCCATGATGATAATGGGCTGAACCTCTGAACCTGTAAGCCAGCCCCAATTAAATATCTTTATAAAAGTAGCCTTGGTCATGGTGTCTCTTCATGGCAGTGAAACTCTAAGGTAAAGTGTCTAGCTAACATCTGTTGGCTAGCATCAATTTAAATGATGCTGAGTTGATAATGTTACTCTTTATCTCTGTGTGCATTGTCAGTTTTAGATTATGTACTACTGAGGTAAGCATCCAGTCCTATAGTACTAAGCACACACAAATGAAGCGAAAACTTCCTGGGAAGACTAAGCAGTTTAAATCTTGTGCTGTTATTCTCTGTCTCTGTCTGTCTCTCTATCTTATTCTCTGTGTCTGTTTCTCTCCCCTCTTTCTCTCTCTCTCCTCTCACTCTTTCTCTTTTTTCCTTCTCTCTCTCCTCTCCTCCTCTATCCTGCCTCTCCTTTCTCTCCTCTCTCCCCCTTCTCTCTGTTCCTTTAGTCCTCCCATAAACACACAACTCACCCAAGCCCCCTGCTCTGCTTTCTGCTTTTCCCTAAATAGTTTAGCACAAGAGCTCTCTCTCTCTCTCTCTCTCATCACCACCAGACTTCAGTTTTTTTTTAATCTTATTTACCACCCCTTTTTCACTACCTGCACTCTACTATAAACAGTTCCATCATCCCATACTACTAAAATTGTCTCTGAAGGATGTGAATTCCTCTCTGTCACAAATCCAAGAGTATTTCCTCATTTGGGGGGGGGGGGGCGGGGAGACTCTAGATGTATAGGGCAGTTGGGAGATCAAAACCAGGACCCCATGTATGCTAGGCAAGTGTTCTACTACTGAGTCATACCCGCCAAGCACTTATCTTCTCTCCACAACCCTTCACTATGCTGACCGTTCATTGCATCATTACGACTGAGTTTTAAAGTCAATAAAATTCAAGTTACTGATGAAACTCTCAGTGCTTAGAATATGCATTATTTATCATAACCTTTTGAGTTACACAAAGGAGGCATCATAGGTAACCTGATAACATCTTATTGATCCCCTTAGTGCTTTTTTTTTACTTGTTTATCCATCTTTCTAATGCTGAGTTCTGTTTTATCCAGAGAGAAGAGTTCTGTTTATACTGAAGTCATGATATGTCTTACCAAAGGCTTGAAAAGGAATAGGAAGCGAGCCTTAATGCTCACAGCATTGTAAGAAAGAGCAGCCTGTTCACATGCACAAAGAGAAGGATCATTAAGCAGTCCCACACAGGGTAAACAAGACTTTTCTGAGAACATAAACGGTGGAAGAAGATGCTGGACTCAAGTCATCCGCACATTAGCACATCGGCACCACCAAAGCTGCCGTATCACAGCCCTACAGTCACCTACCCTACTAATGCTGTAATACAGTCAGAATTTGGCAGTCTATCTTTGATCTTTCTTCTCTTCATATTGGAAATATCTCTTCCTATTTAATTCTTCATCTGATAGCTTGAATGGATGGATTCACATGGGGCACTCAGAAACTAGCAGCCCCCCTGCTGACATTCCACATAGGGCCTGTGTGAATTTCTCTCTGTATAATGTCTCTCCCCTCCCAGAGACCTGAGTCATAATGCAAAGGAAACCCTCTGAGCCAGGCAGAGTAAATGTTGTATTAGCAAGGACAGCAAGAATTCAGTCCAGAAGTATAGTTCATGGCGCTGGATTTGTCAGAGGTCATATTCATTCCAGATGACACATGTAATCTCAGGGCGCAAACGACCTGTCTCTCCAAGGAATAGTTCCTTCTAGGAACATTTTTCATACGTCTGATTGATCACACAGTTTTCTGATCATAGAAATACCTCAAGAATCCCTTCTACCTTTCTGAAATAGAAAAACAAAGCAATAAGTCAACACTGTAGACAAAGAGGAACTGAGGCCATTCAAAGTAGTTGTCCTTCTACCTAAGAGAAAATAGCACAGGTTCAGAAACAGAAACGTCACAGATTCTTACAGAGCTACCCTACCTATGATCAATGCGATGTGAAGGAACAAGACCAACAGGGAACTTCAGGTGTGATGCTGCATTCTGAATGGCTCCAATCTTACTCCGTGTTGCTCGTTTGTCCACTGTGTGAGTCGAGTGTTTTCTCGGCAAGCTTTCCCTATAGCAGCAGCAGACTGAGAAACAGCAATGAGAATGTGACTTTGGGCTCAGATCTCAGTTAGAGGCGCTTCCTCCTGTTAACTAGCTCCATATTTGAATAATCCACTCACTATTGCTGGTCCTCTGTTTCCAATTCTGTATTACGGATATAAAACAAGAAGTTTACTCATGGGAGGTACTGGCAAAATGTCATACCACATACATAGTTACTTAAATGAGGTTTTGTTAGTCAGTAGCAACTCAAAAATCCTATCTATTTTGGTTAACAAATCACTCTTTTATGATGCTTTACTGATTCATGGTGGTAATCATATCTCACGTGTGTCTACTGATTGCTGATGAAGGAATACATTTGATCTTTCCACCTTATCTGGTACATTTTAAATGCACCAGTGAAATTCTGCCAAAGTGGAAGGAGAAAGCTAACATCTTTAAGAATATGTAATTACAGTTGACAGTCTTCCATCTTGAAGAAGCACCTCTGGATTAATTGCTGTGGCCCATAATTAAATCCACAGCATCTAGAGGAGGAACTGATAAAGCCAAAAGCATTGTTTCAAGGATTATGGGTCTTTGTCACTCTTGTTTGCTTCCTAAGTGGCATCTGTCTACATTAGTTACTAAATTCTTAATTTTAGAGAAGAAAATCTGGAAGTACTGAAATCAAGAGAAATTTCTAAACATCTCTCACTTCAAAATAACCATCTGTATATTCATATCCGTGATGTGTGATCTAAGAAACATCCACAGAAAAATCAACCTACACCATATTTTTCTTTGGGTAATATGTTTCATTAAAAAGCCCATTTTGTGGAAATTGTTTTCATAATTTTAAAGTATTAACTGTTTTTCAAAAAAAAAAAAAAAAGGTAGAACACAAGGTTTTACAACAGGATAGGAAACAGAAGCACAACAGAGCTCTTCAGTAAAAAACAAGTTTCACTAGCTCCTACCAGCACTCCAGCCCAGGAACATACATTAGAAACATTTGTATAGGCAGATGTGCTACTGTTTTGTGCCCTGTCTTTTTTTTTTCCCTAGACATGAGTATCAAACAGCAAACTTCCTTTCTACCCGACCATTTCTCCTTTCCAGAAACACTGCAATACACATCATTCTTAACAAACTGGATAATACTTTTCTCTAAAAAGCACCAAAATAATTTGAAGTTAAAGAGAACTAAACATCCACTGTGCTCTATTTCCTCTGGACACTTGCAAGAAAAGTAGGTAGAAGAGATTTGTGTTAAGTATGGGGACACAGGAGACAATGAGAAAAGGAGGCAATAGTAAGGTCATTTTAGAATTACTACAATAGATGGCTTCAACATTCTAAGTGAATGCTATCTCCAACCGAAAGCTTTATATCAATTTACACTTTGAATTCAAGGGTAAGTGGGAATGATTTAAATGTGTAAAATCTTAAATTTCTCCTGCATGAGCTTCCCGCTCTAAAGCACCATAATCTAAAGGAAGGGTTTAAATTAACAACAACAAAAGGAATACAAATACAGAAGACAAGGGACCCAACACAGGAGAGAGGCAGCAAGGCATCCCAGGATGAGTGCATAGAGAACCTTAGATATAAACAATGATGAGAAGTTAGACATTCAGATCACAGGGTCTCAGAAAGCCAGGCAAGACAGTTATCTGAAGCATTGGGCTATGTGGTGGGAAAATGTGCATGTCTTGGGTACATGGAAGATAATTTATTCTTTTTGTATATAAAATACATAGCTTAAAAATTACTAATTTTTAACTGTGTGCATGTGTGTGCACATGCACTTGCATTTGTACATGGGTGTGGGTTCCCTTAGAGGTGAGAGACATTGCATTCCATGGAGTTAGAGTCTTAGTTGTTCACCCAACATTGGTGCGGAGCACCAAATTTGGATTCCTTGAAAAAACAGGATGTGCTCTTAACCACTGAAATAACTCTCCAGAAAACAAACATGAGAGAGAGAGAGAGAGAGAGAGAGAGAGAGAGAGAGAGAGAGAGACAGAGAGACAGAGAGACAGAGAGACAGAGAGACAGAGAGACAGAGAGAGAGAACTACATGACAGTGTGGGTAATGGTTAGGATATATACCCTTTATATTAAAACAAGAGTGAAATCCTAACATCTGAAGCAACATGGATGCACTTGACAGACATTAAGTTAGTGAAAAAAGTCAGGCAGAAAGACAAATACTGTGTTATCATCTGCCTGCAGAAGAAAAAAAAAATCATAAAAGCTGCTAGTAGCCTAGTTACAAAGACAGCAGAGGAAGGTTTCTAAGAGAGATGGTTGGGAATCCAGAGTACAAATGAGTTAATGTTCTATACTCCAGTAGGGTAACTATGGCAGACAATAATTAAATATATAATTTCAAAACAGCTTGTAGAGAGGATTTTGAGTCCTTCTAACACAAAGATGATAAAATGTCCGAGGTGATTAATATGTCAATTACCCTGATGTGATTATTATGTTGTAAGCAAGTGTTAAAATACTGCCCTGTGACCCTTAAATACATGCAATTACCATATACCACTTTAAAACATGTTTAACTATAAGCTCTTGGACTAGATTCTTTGAGCTCAAACCCTACCTCTGTAAACATATTAATAACAGGGCTTACCTTATAATGCTGCACTTTGGAATATAAATAATGTATGGACATGTCTAATATTAGAGTATCATATGTATCATTCCCTGCAGTTTCAAGGTTCAACCATGCATATAGTCACAATAGCATAAAACTAAATGTTTAATAAACTAAAAATACATGTTACTGAGGCACGCTTACTCGAATGGAAAGGTTTTGTGCAGAAGAGGACAGATTCTCAATATCTATTATTTAATAACACCCTAGAGTGAAAACTTCAGGTTAGTTACAGAATTAGACTATTTCAAAGTACAAATAGGAGGGCTGGGGCTGAAGCCCCGCAGAAGAGCACTTGTCTGGCATGATAGAGGCCCTGAGCTCAATCCTGGGAGTGGGGGCGGGGGCAGGGGGCGGTGAGAAAGAACCAGGAAGGGTCATACTAGAAGGATTAGTTGAAAGACTGTTTTTCGAACTACAGATGGTTCAGTGGTTAAGAGTGCTTGCTGCTGCTCTTCCAGAGGACATGAGTTCTGTTCCCAGCACTCACATCAGGCAGCACCCACTACAACGAGCACCCATTCCAGTTTCAGGAATCTGACGTTCTCTTCTAAATCCCATAGGCATTTGCATCCATCTGAACACAGCCCCTGCCTGACACCTACACTTAAAAATAAATATTTCTTAAAGTAGTTGTTCTTTGAATGCAATAGTATGAGGCGGGAGATCATTCCTCACAGACCTTCCAGGAATATGTTGATTCCTTCAATTCAGTGAACAGACTTAAAATTAAATGAAAAATCACCTGTATGTAACACCAGATAGAAAATCGTCTAGAAAGCAGTTCTAGGAGCAAGTAGAGACAGAGAGCCCTGCAACCAGTGGAGAGCAGTGTATCCCTTACACTCCAGGAACAGCAATGAAGCCCTCAGTGGGTGTTCCTAAGTTTTAAAACCTCAACTGTCATCTTCTCCTGCCTGTGGAAAGACTTGCATCAGCTCTCCATGTCAGTGTAACCTGTAAGTTACAGTGAGGGAGTCTGTCAGAAAACACTGGCTTTCAGGGTCCTGGAGCAGGCTGACAAATGTTCCTCCAGAGGTTAATAAGATAAGGGTTACTCCAGCTGGCCCCTACAGAGATTACTCCCTAGGGGAAGATAAGCAGATTATTCCAGGCCTGCTTCAGGATCCTCACGAATTAACACCTTCATAGGGTAGACCAGGGAGGTCATCCGAACTCAGCCAGCACCTAGATTTGATTGTGTTTCATATTTCAGTCATTTTATTTCTTTAAATGTGACTTGGTATTGCTCTGTGATTTTTCAGAATTACCAGTACACAGCATCAGAATGAGTTTGCAAATTAAACATGCCATCTTTGTTTTTTGGGTTTTTCTCCAAGTTCAAGGAATCAAAGGTAAGTTATTTAAATGTTCGTTTAGTTTTAAATTTTCTTTTCTAAATCCAGGCTTAGTAGTATGTGCCCGTAATCCTAGCACCTCAGAAGACTGAGGTAGAAGAATTAAAACTTTGAGACAAGCCTGGGTAACTTAGGGAGACCTTATCTCAAGAGAAATTGTAAATGAATGAGTTGTGGGGCACTTATATAGGAAGTACAAAGTCATAAAATGATAAAAAAAATCTCATACTGTCTAATTTCAGTTTGAAAAATGCTTGATGATTGATGATTTGATTGAATAAATGATTATTAGAAATGATAGTCTAATAACTTTCATGTTATTACACAGTTTTAAATGCAATTCATATTAACAAAATAGATAATGCATCTTGTTTGTTGTTATAAGACATTTAATGACAACTCTCATCACTAGTATCAAACATAGTAGGATCATGTAACCAACTCATCAAATACAATCTCAGAAAATAGAATCTAAAATTGGCATTAATATTCAAGGAGACTATGATAAGATCAAATATATTTCTTATCTACACATAACTAGAGTCACCTGCCTTGGAAAGTGATGTGTGCTGTTCAGTGCACAAAGCACCAGCCTAGGTCTCTGGTTGGTTTTCAAGTAGTTTAAGTAAGTTCTGGCTGGGGCAGTCCTTATAGTAATCCATCAAGTGAGTCTACAAACAGGCTTGCTTGGGAAAATAATGCTTTAAAAAAAAACCCAGAGGAAAAAGTTTGACTCTGTCCTAAGGATAAGCCTAATCATAAATACTCCATCTTTAAAAGTTGTTAGAAATCAGTAATGTTAAATTTTCTTCTTGTCTATAAGGAGAACATTAAAATGTTGGGATAGTAAACCTTTTCATTGAAATCTGGTTTTAAGGTATCAAGGAGAGGAAGGCATAAATAATTTATATGTGTAAGATATAAAGTATCTGTGATCCTATATGTTATTGATAAATATGTAACTTTCAGTGGAGAATAAAAAAATCTAGACAAAATTTGTATCCAAGTTTCCTTCATGTTTGGCTACTCCAGCCAAAACAAAAGAGGGTTATTTAGCTTTTCTTGCAGAATCAGCTATGCATAAATATTTAAATGTATTTTGAAAGTTGTAATTAGAAGCAAATGTACTGTTCCAGGATAGTCCAAGCGTTATCTGGTGAAAACACACTGATTTATCTGTTTGATAATTCTGACCAGGCACATCAAGCTCTGGTCTTGTTTATTTAATTAATTACATTTATAATTGAACTATTTTTCTTATTTCATAATGTATCAAATGTTACACACAATTACAAATAGTATAATTATATATAGTAAATTAGATGAAATAAACTCACCTCAGATCTACAATTTGGTCTAGGCCTACTTCTGCGGAACAGCATGCTCTAATTACATGAGAAATTTCAAAAAAGTATACTTCTAGCTTTGGACTTTTTATTCCACAAGGATTTCATCTCTCAGTAGGTATATCTTGACTGGAGCTTATGTCTTCAGCCAAACTGGTTTCCTGTTTGTGACTCCTTAATGACCATGAGGATATTTACCCAGCACTAGCTTGAGAAGAAAAAGGAAGGGTTCCATTTGATACAAGGAACTATGAAGCTCAGCATCTGGATGGTCCATTAAATTCAAGCTCTATTTATGAAGACGACATAGCAATTTTTAAAAATAATTTTTAAAATTCTATTTTCTTTTATTAAATAAGATTTTATTTTTCATGCAGTTCCAATTATGGTTTACCATCCCCCAACTCCTCCCAGATCCTCCCTACGTCCTCTGCCATCAGAATCCATACCTTTCTGTCTCTGGTTAGAAAAATAAACAGGCATCTAAAGGCTAATAATAAAATAAAATAAGAAAGACAAAAGCAAAATAAAAAAAACAGAATAGAACAAAACAAACAAACAGGAAAAAAAGCTTCAGAAAAAGCACTCGAAACACTTAAAAGGCATGCACATTCACACACACAAAAATCACATAAAAGCACAAAACCCTAATGTATATGCAAAGGAACTAGAAGGTAAATAAATAACTAAATAACTAAATAAATAATGCCCTGACCAAGCATTATAAGACATTGAGTTTGCTTTATCTTGCTCATGTACTCTAGGTGTGGGGATTGTCCTTATGAGTGGTTTGTATCCTAAGGACAAGCCCCATCCCTAACCCAAAAGCTATCTCTGATTGATAATCACTCACAAACTAAATGGAGTTTTTAATTACCCCTAGTACATCCATCAAAGCACACTCTCCATGGTCATCTTTATATATTTTCTCAATTTTCTTCTCAGTGCGCTTATTTAGTTTTTACAGATTTATTCTTCCACTACAAGCAATTTACACCAGGCTTTTGGCAGCTTCGTCAAATCCTATGAATTTCTATGTTGTCATCTAGGTTTACCCAGCTTTGTTTACATGTCTACATAATGTTTCAATATATATATATGTCAAGATTTGATTTCCTGAATATCCAACAAAGGTGAACTAAGTTTTTCCAATTATTTTATTACACACAGAGTTGCAGTAAGTACATCTGAGTGTAAGTCACTCATTTGAGACAGCACAAATTTACTAAATAATATTGGCTCAATGAAATATGCACAGTCTATAGCATCTGATTCCTATGAGCAAATTGCTTTTAAAGAGTTTTCTATGCCCTCGAGTGACTTTTCAATTTGATTGCAGCGTGTTCACAGTGCAGCCGAAGATGGGGTAGACACAAAAAACTCAGAGGTATGATAATAGTTCAAAGGAATTCCTTGTAAGCTTTGCAGATTTGCATGTCATTTTTCCATAGAAATTTAGAAAGAGAGAGAGGAAGAGAGAAAGAAAGAAAGAAAGAAA
>JADRCD010204708.1:6951-19561 GCA_019843815.1 Montemys delectorum | reverse complement strand
TCTCTCTCTCTCTCTCTCTCTCTCTCTCTCCCTCTCTCTCTCTTACACACACATACACACACACACAAATAAATCATTAAGAAAGAACAAAAGGGTCTGGTGAGATGGCTCAGTGGATAAGAGCACTGACTACTCTTCCGAAGGTCCTGAGTTCAAATCCCAGCAACCACACGGTGGCTCACAACCATCTGTAATGAGATCTGATGCTCTCTTCTGGTATGTCTGAAGACAGCTACAGTGTACTTACATATAATAATAAATAAATCTTTGGGGCGGAGAGAGCGGGGCCAGAGCTAGCAGAGGTCCTGAGTTCAATTCCCAGCAACCACATGGTGGCTCACAACCATCTGTACAGCTACAGTGTACTCATGTACATAAAATAAATAAATAATTTTTTAAAGAAAGAAAGAAAGAAAGAAAGAAAGAAAGAAAGAAAGAAAGAAAGAAAGAGAGGAGAAAGAGAAAGAAAGAACAAAAAGCCAGGTAGCGGTGGCACATGCCTTTAATCCTAGCACTTGGGAGGCAGAGGCAGACAGATTTCTGAGTTTGAGGTCAGTGTGGTCTACAGAGTGAGTTCCAGGACAGCCAGGGCTACACAGAGAAACCCTGTCTCAAAGAAAAAAGAAAAAAGAAAGAAAGGAAGAAAAAGAAAAAAAAAAGAAAGAACAAAAAGAGGATGGATCATTTGGGGGACAAGAACAGCAGAAAGGATGTAAAACCCAGAGGATGGGCAGAGTTCTATGGAATGAGGTCTCCCGGACATGGCATGGCCAATAATATAGTCATGAGCTCACAGCAGCTGCGGTTACCTGTGTAAGACTTGCACACGATCAGACCAAGCAGCATCCCATCATGAACAGTTGATGGCTGCTGGAAAGCAAGTCTTTCTTAGGGTTGTTTCTGCTGAACGGATGTGATGGACAGATGAGAGGCAGACAACCCCAGTCCCTTGTACCTGCAGGTGGCACTAATTGAAGTTTGTGGCTTATAAAGAAGGAGCAGGGGGCTGGAGAGAAGGCTCAGTGGTTAAGAGGACTGACTGCTCTTCCAAAGGTCCTGAGTTCAAATCCCAGCAACCACATGATGGCTCACTACCATCCATAATGAGATCTAATGCCCTCTTCTGGGTGTCTGAAGACAGCTACAGTGAGCAAGAAGAAAAAGTGTCTGAGTGTACTTACATATAACTAATAAATAAATAAATCTTTAAAAAAAAGAAGTAGCAGAAGAGAAGGAGAAGGGGGAGGAAATGAAGGTAAAAGGAAGAAGTAGGGGAGGGAGTCCTGTGGAAACAGGTGGATGTGATCAAGATAAATTGTATACATGTATGAAATTGTTAAGAATTTTTAAAAAGTAATAAGAATACATTTTATTGTTGTTATTATTATTATTATTATTTATTATTATTATTATTATTATTATTATTATTATTTTAGTTTTTCAGACAAGGTTTCTCTGTGCAACCTTGGCTGTCCTAGAACTTACTCTGGAGACCAGGCTGGCCTTGAACTCAAATATCTGCCTGCCTCTCCCTCCCAAGTGCTGGGATTAAAGAAGTGCACTATTATGCCCAGTAACCTTTATGTTTTAATTGTAATGTATAACTGATATAGAAAATTATGAAAGTATAGAAAAACATAAAGAAAATAATATAACATTTTTATAACATAACTTTTAACCTATGCTTTTTTTTTTTTTTTTTTTTTTTTTTGGTTTTTCGAGACAGAGTTTCTCTGTATAGCCCTGGCTGTCCTGGAACTCACTCTGTAGACCAGGCTGGCCTCGAACTCAGAAATCTGCCTGCCTCTGCCTCCCAAGTACTGGGATTAAAGGTGTGAGCCACTATACCCTGTTATGGGGCCAAATTTCTATATGATCATATTGCTTATGCATGCACACACATGTCATAAGCATGTGTGTGTTTATAAATAAATATATATATGTATGTATGGGTGTAAATATATATATGTGTATATATATATATATATATATGTGTGTGTGTGTGTGTGTGTGTGTGTGTGTGTGTGTGTGTGTGTAATGTGCAGACATACATTTCCAAGTTGGAATCATAGCCTACTTTCTGCATTAACATTTTATGGCTCTTTTTCCTTTGCATGAATATGCCTCAAAGCCACTTTGAAATGGCTATGTAATCCTACAGATGTATCATAACATGTGTAATTATGTATTTTAGAACATCTGGGTTTCCACTCCTTTGGTATTCAACATCCTCTTTATTGATCATATCTGCACATAAATTTTTGTCTGAAAGTCAAAGTTATTACCTCAGAGAGAATTCCACTATATTTTTTTTTGTTAAATCTCCTTGATGCATTTGTCAGATGGTTTCCAGAAGGGCTGCCCCTGGCTTGAGTGCCTCTCTTTGAGAGAACTCTTGTCTGTTCCAACTTAAGGTAATACCAGTAAAGACAATCTTATTATCTGAAAGGCAAATAATGCTAATCCAGAATTATAATCTATGTGACAAGCAACAACAATTATGAAATCAGTATTATTATTATTATTTTGAAGTTTCTCCTCTCCTCAGGGTGTTTCTTTGAAGTCTCGAGCTGTTGTAGTTCACGGCAGAGCACTTGCCTCTTCACTCGCTTAAAGCTGTATATTTAGTTACTGGCCCTGCAGGGGTTGGGGGCAAGGGGAGGGTAGACGACACACCTTGCTTGTTGTCTAACCTGATTTTTGGTATGTAAGTATGGGTCCATGTGTATAAGCATGGAGGCTAGAGGTTGAGCTCATTATTGTTCCTCTGAAGCTGTCCACCTCAGTTTTTAAGGCAGGGTCTCCCATTGGCCTGGGTCTCACTAAGCAGGTGAGACTGGCTGGCTAGTGAGCCCTGAGTGACATCTTGCCTAACTGTACCTCCACAGTGCTGAGGTTACAGGCATCCAGTTTTTTTTTTTTTTTTTTTTTGGATATGAGTGCTGGAGTTTACACTCAGGCTCTTATGCCTTCACCATCTTCCTAGCTCCTCTAACCAGGTTTTGATTTTAATATTAAGAAATTATTTCCTGAGCTAAGAATTATCATTTTGATATTTGTTTATATTCATGCTTTTTACTTTTAGTGTGTGTGGGGGGGGGCACGCATGCGCCACGGCATACATGTGGAGGTCAGGGGACAACTTGGAGTCAGTTGGCTCTTCCTACCGTGTGTGCTCCAATACCCACTGAGGCATCTTATTAGCTCCTGTATTTATGTTTTACTCTTTCATTTGGCTTTCAGTGGTTTTTGGTGTGGCAGAGATTTGCATGTTTATGCCCCAGCTGTTGGGCTTTTCCTTTTCTGCCCCATCTGTGACTAGGAAATGGCCCTTTTCAGTGGGTCAGAGGGCCTTTTCCTTTTCTTCGTTTCTCTATTTTTGGTAACTTTTGAGAAAAACATCCTTTTCCTAAATATGTTTCTCTGGGAACATCTGGAATGTACTTGCTTTATCCCTCCACCTCAGAGATCGGAATGTTGAGGTGGGGAGGGTAGGAAGAGGGGGAGGGCAGATCCACGCAGGGGGATGGACTTTAGAAATTGCTCTTACCTCCGCAGCTGCTTAGAGATGTCTATGCTCTGTTCTAAGTGATGTCTGATCATTCCTAATCAAGGAATACAAACAATATCCAAGTCCCTTTTTCATGGAGAATATGTGTTGTGAAGATCATCAGCTCAAAGAGTAAAGGGCCCAGCTTCCTGGTATGAGAAGCCTTGGGGGTTCATCCCTATTCAAACATGACACAAATTAAGCCATTTTATATCTTTACTCTGGAACCAGAAAAGCTCTAACTCTTAGGGCCAAAACAGGACTCCATTGCCAAGGTCCACAGTGCATACCTCACTCACTACTGAGCATTCACTCAGCTCCAAGCTTCTAGGAGTTCCCTGACACCTAGCTGGCAGAGTTGGTGTGGAGATCAAGCCACGGGAGCCTGTGCACACAGCAGTGACGTTTCTTGTGTTATCCAGCTGCTGTCCAAAGGACCTTTGCCCAGACTGCCTCTCCAGGAAAGGAAAAGAACCAAGCGCCAAGAGGTGGGCCTGGGAAGAGAGCTAACTACAGGACCCTGCCTTTATAGCATTTGGAGATACCTGCTCTAAGTCCTTCAAAGCATCAATCAAAGAATCTTAGGAAGTTTGCTTGGCCGCCTAGCAAAAGGATTTCGAAATCAAGAGCTGAGTTCCCAACAACTTCCAGATGTGCCTCCTATTGACTGTGTCAGTAAGTCAGTTCACACAGCCTCAGTTTCATGGTAAAATGGAGATATTACCCTTCTTGCTAGGTACTATGGGGAGCAAATACAAAATAGTGTACATCTTCCCAGAAAGCACAATAGGTATAGAATTACCTTTCAGCTGGAATGCGGAAAAATTATCTATGAACTGAAGTTTCCAGAGTAAAGCCACACCTACATAAGACTGCAGGCTGAGTGACTCAAGTTTCCCGCTTGTGGAGACCTGGAATGTTAGGGGTTTGGAGTTATCTTGGACTATCTGTAAGTGCATTTAGTAGCCATTCATTGTCTACTTCTGGTTTGATCCAACATCCTTCTAACTATCAGATAAAACCTTTGGAATGTGTCAATTTAACAAATCCCTGCTTTCCCCCAGCCTAAAAGCTAAGAATGTCATCGCAGAACATCTGAAACCTGTTACTGGAGATTTCCCCTCTTTGCTGTGACATACCTGTCTGCAGTCTACATAACTGTATTTGGCAATACAGTCTACTGTCCCTCTGTGACTATAAATGCTCATGTAACTGCTTCCACTGTGGAACACACTATTTGGAGCCACCTGAATCTACATTCCTGGGCCATAGTCACTCACGTTTGACTGAGAATAGATAATCTCATCCCTTTAAAGTGGGAGCTATATTTTTCTCCAAACACCCTAGTGGTCCAGAACCGTCCCAGCAAGCCAGAGCATGTGGCCACTCAGTGAAAGGCCCAGTACAGTACTTAGCCCTCTGACAAGTGATGAAAGCCATGGAGTAGTATGTGTCCCCAGCAGTGGTGGCCCATGCTGGACATAGATCAAAAAACAAGGACTATACATCAGACTCCTGGATAGGACCAGGGCAAAGGACTCAGACTTAACAGGCTAGCCCCAAGGCCAAAGGCTGAGATCTGTCACCCTCTCTGGTGCATCTGAAGGCAGCTACAGTGTACTTATGTATAATAATAAATAAATCTTTAAAAAAAATTGTTGTCTTTAATTTAAAAAAAAAAAAAAAAAAAGCCGGGTGGTGGTGGTGCACGCCTTTAATCCCAGCACTTGGGCAGGCAGATTTCTGAGTTGGAGGCCAGCCTGGTCTACAGAGTGAGTTCCAGGACAGCCGGGGCTACACAGAGAAACCCTGTCTCAAAAAAACAAAGAGGGGGGAGGAGGGAGAAGGAAAGAAGAGAGAGAGAGAGAGAGAGAGAGAGAGAGAGAGAGGGAGGGAGGAGTGGCTCCTTTTCCAGGACCCTGCTTGACCTGCCTCCTCCTCAATTTTGTCCATGAGAGCAATTAAAGCCAGCTCTAAACCAGGCAGAAACTGTGGTAGCTTGGGTCTGATCTTCCTCTAGCGGGTCCTGTGGCAATATCCTACTGCAGCGTGGTTCCCAACCTTCCTAATGCTGTGACCTACAGTTTCTCATGTTATAGTGAACCCCCAACCATACAATTATTTTTGTTGCTACTTCATAACTGTAATTTTGCTACTCTTAGGAATCGTAACGTAAATATCTGATTTGCAGAATGTATGATATGAAACCCCTGTGAAAGGGTAATTTGACCCCAAAGGGGTATTAACCCTCAGATTGAGAACTACGGTCGGTCCTATTGGCTTCAGCCTGGGCCTTTCCTCCTTGAAGGGAGCCCTCAGCCTTTGGCCTTGGGGCTAGCCTGATGCAGAGTAAGCAGAAGTCCTTGCTTTCCCTGAAACCCAGTGACCCAACACATTCCAGAAGCTTAATCCCCAGCCAAACATGACTCAGCCTTCAGGAATGTGTAATCGTGGGATTTCCCCTTGGGGGGGCGGGGCGGGGGTGAATTCCTCACCCAAAGGTGAGCTCACAGCTGCTCTAACCACCAAGCCAGGCGCTTCTGTAAGCAACAACGACTAGCCTTGGCCAGGCTCCTGTAGGTACAGCCCGTGCCCCTGCTGTTTCCTGGCTCTGCCCCTCACACCCCTACCTAGAGTCTAAGTTGTTTATGGAGGTGGGGAAGGGAGGCAGAGATGAGGAAATCCTAAAATCAAGTTCAGGGCTCAAGAGAGTGGAGCAGGCCAGCTAACTAGCAGGAACCAAAGCTGAGAGCTAAATAATTGTAGGGATAGTTGGTTAGTCAAGGTCTTCCCTGGCCAGTCCTTGATCACAGAGAGAGAGGGGCAGGGCCAGGCCAGGCCATCCTGGCCTTCTGAGATCCCTCTCAGACCAACTCTCTGGGATGATGGCTGCCTTCCAGGTGGTAACAGCTAAACCTGCATTAACAAGCATGAAGACCAGAAAGGTCAGACTCTTCCTTTATGATAGGGCTTGGACTCCACCTGCCATCTCCACAACAATACTCCAATTTGCAGAAAAGGAAGCATCCGAACTCTGCCACTTCCCGAAGACAGACGGAGTAGCAGGAGCCTTTAATCCCAGCCCCTATCTATAGAGTTCCAGGCTAGACAGGGTTATCTCAAGGTACCCTGACTTGATAATTAACTAATTGATGATTAATATGTAAACCATGCAGTGGTGGCACATGCCTTTAATCCCAACTCCCGGGAGACAGAGGCAGGTAGAACTCTGAGTCTACAGAGCAAGTTCCAGGATAGCCAAGGGCTACACAGAGAAACTCTGTCTCAATAAACAAACAAACAAACAACAAACAACAAACAACAAACAAACTCATATGAATAGGTGGAAGAAAGTACCAGGACTTTGTCGCACAGAATCTGAGTCCCTCCTCTGACCCCCGGTTGGAGACATGACATTCAATTCTGCTCCAGAGATTACAGTATTACTCATTACTAGAGATTACTCGTTACTATCAACTTTCTGAAGTTACTCTAACTACGCCTGTCAATCAGTCAGCTGGCCTAGAGACCACTCCTGATGACATGCTGAGAGGGTAGAAATAATTATCCCTTTTTTTTTAAAAAAAAAAAAAGATTTATTTATCATTATATCCAAGTACATGGTAGCTGTCTTCAGATGCACCAGAACAGGGTGTCAGATTTCATTAGGGTTGGTTGTGAGCCACCATGTGGTTCCTGGGATTGAACTCAGGACCTTTGGAAGAGCAGTCAGTGCTCTTACCCGCTGAGCCATCTCTCCAGCCCCAAAATAATTATTCCTTAATGAGATAATGTACTTACCCCAGAAGCTCCTCCCTCCAGGAAATTACTGACAGAACTTCACTGTTGAACCTGCCTACTCTCCTGAGCTCTAACTCTGAGGTGCTTTTTCTTTGCCCCTTTCTCTTTCTACCTCTTCCTTGCAAAGGGACCAGAATCCCAATTGCCAATTGCACTTGCCCTGGGATTTCTCTTGTTCTTAGAACACACTCTCTCTGCTCATCCACACAGCTACTTGTAAGCCTCTGCCTCTGCCTTCTGTCTTCCCCTTCTCCATCTCCTCCTCCCAGAGCTGCAATTTACAGCCTGTCTACAATGTGGGTTTTCTCTCAAACTCAAATAAAATGATCCTAAAGTTTGCTTCTGAGTAGATATTAAAATTGTTTTATCAACAAGGCTTAAAAACCCATACAAGGGAGCCCTGATTTCATGGTAACTTGTGTCCCCTCATTTCTTTGTTCTAGATGCAAAGTCCCTAGACAATGCATCATGGGACACCCATGAAACCACCTCCAGTTATAAAGGTCCAGCCACTGTAGGGCTGTAACTCCCATGCTCCACACTAAGGCAAGGGTTCTCCAGGCGATATAGCTTTATCCGTTTTTGATTGTACGAAGACATTTAATAGCAAATCTCTTACAGTCACAAAAGAAATCTCCCTCATCTGATAGGGCAGAGAGTGGCCGTATGACAAAGATTCAAACATAATGAGACCTGAGTCTGTGCGCAGGTCCTGGCTCTGAGTAGAATCAGAAACTCCAAGGAACAAGCTGGAAATGCCAGACTCACGCAGGGACCGACCTTGCTTGGCTTGTGGGAGTGGCCAGACTGGACAAGCCATTTCATTCACTACCAACATGTACAGGGAAGTATGTGGGCGTAGCTGACCGGGTCTCAACAGTGACCTGCCCACTAGGTGCCCTTGGATCTCCCAGGAAGACTGAGTTGCTCACGGTGTGGGTGGCTGAGCACTAATGGTTAGGAGGTGCCCACATTGTGATGGGTGCTCTCCTGAGGGTCCAGCCCCAGTTTCTGAAAACACTTCCTGTAACTGCGGGCTTTTAGAAAAGGAAATCCCACCTCCTCCTCTGTGAGAGACAATGTGGGAATCAGGACTTCCCTTACCACTACCCCACAGCTGTCCTATACTTGCTTTTATGCCTGTAACAGCTGGCTGGGAAGCTGTAAGTGGCAGCAGATCATGAGGTCATGGAGAAAGTCCAGGAGCCGTAACCTGCAAGTAGTCCCGGTCAGAACAGTTTCGTGGACCCTGGAATCTCTGACCTGGCATGAAGGTCCGTTCTCAGGTCTGAGTTCCATGGGTGGAAGAGGGGTTGTTGGTTCCTACTGAACACAGAAGATCCCTGGAGCAGGAAGTCCAACAGGCTGAGATCACATCTGCCCATGACAATTTTCCACTGACGCTGAGTTAGGATGTACAGTAAGTATGTCCCAATACCCCTTAGTTGACCCTTAAGGACCTTTGACACTGTCATGGAGGGGGTGATGCTGTGGAGGGGGGATGAAGACTGATGTGAAGACTAAGACACTCCTCTGGGGTCAGCTGGAAGAAAGGAAATTCAGAGACACACCCCCCCCCAAGCATACGCAGGGCCACACCAGCTCTCTCTGCCTCTTTCTTACCTAACCTGTGTAAACAGCCAGCCCTCCCGCCAAGACCTGCCTTCTCTGCATTCCTCTACTCTAGCCCTTGTACATCCTGGTCACCCAGCATGCAATGGCATCCCCACAGATCCTGGAGGAAGCCATCTCTTGAGGACATACTTCTCTCAGTAGATAAGATGAGGCCTTGGGCCTTTAGTAGAACATCAGACAGTGTGATGGCTCGTGACTTCTGACCCTCGTGTTTACAACAAAAATAGCCTCTTTTTAAAATTTATTATTTATTTATTTATTTTTAAAGATGTATTTATTTTATTTCAAATGAGTACACCGTAGCTGTCTTCAGACACACCAGAAGAGGGGCATCAGATCCTGCTGCAGAGCCACCATGTGGTTGCTGGGAATTGAACTCAGGACCTCTGGAAGAGCAGTCAGTGCTCTTAACTGCTGAGCAATTAACTTACCTTCAGCCCAATTTATTTATTTTTATTTTATGTGAGTTGTTGTTTTGCCCGAGTGTATGTCTGTGTGAGGGTGTCAGATCCCCTGGAACTGGAGTTTCAGACAGTTGTGAGCTGCCATGTGGGTGCTGGGAATTGAAACCAGTGCTCCCAACTACTGAGCCGTCTCTCCAACCCGATTTTGCCTATGTAATGAAGGCCTTCTGAATTCATCAAAGCAGACCCTTCTGCACGAATCTGGCTCCAATGTGGAAGAAACCTTGCAAGAGAACCTGACCCTTCCTAAACAGGAGCCACTCCATAAAGGCATGATAGGGTAGAAGCCGTCTCGGAGAGGAGCTACAGACAAAATCAGGGACCTCAAGGCAGCTTCCATCTGCTTTCCCCCAAATTAGCCCCTCCCCATCACTGCAGAAGAAATCATGAGTGTGAACATAGGTTCTTTCCCACATGAGCCTCTAGACCAGATAACAGATTAGCAAATCGATTCACTTCCACGTGACACTGGGCAGAAGGATCCAGATAAGCTATGTCCACACTCCCGGCCTTGAGGAGCTGTGAGAAGCAAAGAGGTGTTGTCCTGAACTGCTAAATTTGCAGTAATTTGTCACATCATATGACAGGGAGGAAGAAGGCTTTCCAAGGTCACACTGGAGCCTGAGAGCTTGAAACAGCTTATCTTCTCCTGGCCTTCAGCCTTGGCCCAAAACCCTCCTCAAACTAGAGTCAGCTACCGAACCGTGGGCAGGGTCTGGTGTCTGGTGCCTTCTCTGGGGCTGGTTGAGAACCTGAAAGCTAGAAAGGGTGTGGATAGAAGTGCCCACCAGGCTTTTGGTGGCATCTATACAGGACACTAAGCTATGGCTCTGGACTTAGTAAAAGCATCTATATCCTTGGGGTGGCCTAGCAAGGATAGAATTCCCTTTCACAACACCTGCACATCTTGAATTTACATGTTAATTTTTTATTTATTCATTTGTTGTAAAAGTAGGGGCTTTTCTATGCCTTCCTTTGCTCTGAAATAATGACATAGGGACCTTCTTTATATTTATTCTAAACTTCTGGCTCTGTAGCCAGGCAGATGCTAAGCTATTCTAACCTAACAGTGGGCCTGGCCTACTTCCCAGTCATGTGGCCTGTTACCTGGCATCTTAGACTCGAGTTGACATCTTCTTCATTAGTGTGCTGATGGCAACTCCCTGGATCCCACCTGAGTCCCTCTCCCTCTCCTTCTGTCAAGGCACAGAAGCCCCGCCTTATCCTCTCCTATAGGATATTCAGCTCTTTACTTTACCAGTCGTGAGATGATGGTGAACAGTGCTTTACAAAACTCTGTGCCTTACAAAAAGTCTGAACTGCAACCAGATCTCTGGGGTACAGAAATCAGCATATGAAATACATAGTGCACAAAAATATCCCCCAACGGTTTGTTTGTTTGTTTGTTTATGACAGGGTTTCTCTATGTATTCCTGTTGTCCTAGAACTCACTCTGTAGATCAGGCTGACCTGGAACTCATAAAGATCTTCTTGCTTCTGTCTCCCAAGTGCTAGGATTAAAGACATGTACTATACCGCCCAACATACATACTGATTTTTAATGAATAGTGTCAGTTTGCCTATCACCTGCCTGCCTGGATATCTATTCCAATGATTCTTCCCCTCTACCCCCCATAACTTTGCATGTATGATTATCTTAGAAGGCTTGGTTGCTGTTTTTGTTTGGTTGATTGCTTAGTTGGTTTGGTTTTTGTTGTTGTTGTTGTTGTTGTTGTTGTTGTTGTTTGAAATAGCATTCCATTGTTTCAATGTGTGCTTCTCCAGTAATCAGTTAGTGAGCCTGTTAGTCACTTGGACTTCCCTTTAATTTTTTTTCTTAGTCATTCTTTGAGTGTGTGGTACACACATGAGGAACCAGAGAAAGACATACTGTGTCCTGCTCTATCACTGTCCACTGAATTTCCTTGAGACAGAGTCTCTCACCGAGGCTGGAGCTAGGTTCGTGGTCAGCAAGCCCCTGCAATTCTGGTGTTTCTCACCCTTACCACTGGGGCTACAGAGGCACACAGCATCATACCGAACACTTATGGAACTTTCTCCCCACCCCTCCTTTCAACTCTTTTTAAAAAAAAAAAAAAAAAAAAAAAAAAAAAAAAAGTTATTTATTATTATACGTAAGTACACTGTAGCTGTCTTCAGAAGCACCAGAAGAGGGTGTCAGATCTCATTACAGGTGGTTGTGAGCCACCATGTGGTTGCTGGGATTTGAACTCAGGGCCTTCAGAAGAACAGTCGGTGCTCTTACCCGCTGAGCCATCTCACCAGTCTTTCAACTCTTTAAGATGTGTCTTTTCTTCTCCCTCCTACCCCATGACAAGCCACTGATGTATCTGAAAGCTGGGGCAGCCCTTCAGTCACCCTACCTAACGCCCATATCTGTGCTCAGCTGTAATCATTGGCCTCTGTGTTTTCCACCCTAAGCTGTGTCCCCTTGGACCAGGAGGGACCCGACTGGATAGACAGTGTTAAGTGAGTTCAGAGTGTTTCAGTCCTGATAACTCACTATACATTAGGAGAGAAGTGGATGGGCTGCTTCCTCTTTTGGTCTGAAGATTGGGAAGTGAGATAGTGAGATAAGAGGACTAAGCACAGAGTCATTGGGACTTCGAAGCCTGAGCTGGTCACTGTCTGTGCCTTGCTGGCACAGATCGAGCACCCTCATAATAGCTTTGTGTTTTAAAATGATTATTGCCATTGGAAAGAAGAAGACAATTGAATGAATGAGTTTTAGAGGTTGGGGCTGGTGTGTGTGTGTGTGTGTGTGTGTGTGTGTGTGTGTGTGCAAGCTTGTGTTCACACACTCAAAAGCATGAACCTATGAAGCCCAGAGGTTGACACTGGATGCTATCTTTTACTGCTCTCTACCTTGTGATTTGAAACAAAGTCCTGGAGCTCACCATTTTGGCAGGACTGGCTAGCCAGGGAGCCTCCAAGGTCTCCCTGTTTTCCCACCCAGTCACAGTGTTGGACTACTGAAGCATGCCACCACACCTAGTTTTTACATAGGTGCTTATGCTTGCTCAGCAAATTCATTACCTCCTAAGCCTTCTCCCCAACTCCCAGTCTTGGAATCTTAATATCTCAAACAACAACAACAACAACAACAACAACAACAACAACAACAACAACAACAACAACA
>JADRCD010204707.1:4882-46017 GCA_019843815.1 Montemys delectorum | reverse complement strand
AAAGAAAGAAAGAAAGAAAGAAAGAAAGAAAGAAAGAAAATAAACAAATAAAAACCCCTTTATTTACATTTTGTAGCACTTTCATAGTTTTATTACAATATTTCTTTCAGGTGCCTGTAAATTCCACTAGAAAATGAACATTTTGTTATTACATTTCTGGCCCCTCACAAAGAATGAATCTTTGAAAAATATGAAAAACTAAGTAAACAGTAGAATGCATGAATACACCAGACAGTTAAAAACTAAAGAATCTATGTTAAAAGGCAACGGATGTCACTTTCCCAGCATCAGAAAATAACCCCAGATTATAAGGAGATTGTAAGGATATCTGCTGTTCTCAATAGGGCTTCACACCAGGAGTGTCATGCAATGTGAAAGCTCAGCACTGTTAAGCAGAGCATCTATGGTGGTTTGAATGAGAATGGACCCCGTGGGCTCATGGGGGAGCACTATTTGAAAGGACTAGGACAAGTGGCCTGTAGATCCAGATGTAGAACTCAAGGCTCCTTCTCCAGCACCATGACTGCCTGCATGCTGCCATGCCACCCGCCATAATAATAAGGAACGAAGCAAGTCCCTGTTAATGCTCTTCTTTACAAGAGTTGTTGTGGTCACGGTGTCTCCTCACCACAATAGAACTTTGACTAAGTATCATAGACAAATGACATACCAGTGGATAGATAGAAGCAAATTACATAGGTATATACATATTAATTCTTGTAAGTGAAAATTTCTCATTGGTAATAAATGTAGCTATACCCACAGTTCTTTTAACATCAAGATAGATGTTCATTATTACTAACTTGTTAACATATTTAGAATAATACAAGCCCAAAGATTTTCTTCTGTTTTGGATTTGGTTTGGGCTATTTATCCTGGAACTTGCTGTGTAGCCTACACTAGTATTGTACTCTCAGAGATCTACATGCTTCTGCCTTTAAAGTGCTGGGATTAAAAGTCTGTCATATAAAGATTTTTAAGAATACATTTTTCTGAATGAATACCCTTCTCAGAGTTCTCAGTGTTTCTCAAATGCAAAAGCCTTCTTTCCTAATGTTTTGGAGGGAAAGCCCTTATCTACCCCACTCTCTGGGATGTCCTTCAGTGTTATTGCATAACGTGGGTTCTAATGTCATGCACCAGAAGTCTCAGGTGTTCACAAGCTTCATCAGGAACAGAAGTTTATTTCCTTATCATCTGGTAGGTTTTCACTGACCAGCTCTTCTGATGACAACCATATTCTCCTTTAAGACAACCAACCAAAACAGAGCAGAGAGAGGAAACTGTTGAAACATGTTTAAAATTAATAATTTTATTCCAACTCAACCAGAAATATGAGTAGATTTTATACCTCTCTTCCTCCCCACATCATTTGTGTGTGTGGTGTATTTGTGCATTCACAATTAGGTTGCTGAGACATGTGTGTGTGTGTGTGTGTGTGTGTGAGTGTGTGTGTGTGTGTGTGTGTTTCAGAAAGAAAGCCTTAGGAGTCAGTTCTCTCTTTCTACCATGTGAGTTATTGAAACTGAACTCTGATCCTTAGGCTTGGCAGATAAGACCTGCTTATCTATCGCTCTGGCTCATCTCTTTCAGACTTGATCTTAATACTGATTGTGATCACCATTACTGAGCTGTTCTACTATTTTTACTCAAATTCATGACTATTCAGCCACAGTATATCTTAAATCATCTCTTTTTTTAGCCTTCTAGGACAAAGTGTCTTGTTTTATTTTCAAGAAATATAGACTACATCTTAGTTGCTCAACTTTGTAGTTTTGCAATCTTATCTGTTCTGCTGTCTTAAGTCAGAAAGAAAATATTTATCAGTTATGCCACAGAGAACATTTAATCTGGTCTCCTAAGTAGATAAAAATCTTAAAATCTGAGATTCCACAGATGACTAAGTTACCATGCCAGAAAGAAGATTCTATTTTTCTAATGAGATTCTTCCTGTTTGTCCATTTATTGCAAACTGTCACTTCAGGCAAAGGTAACCTCACGCATTCATGAGTTTGTGCATATAACTAGCTGCTTCTGATCTAAGCCTATAGCATCTTCACATTAAGGATAAGTTATTGATATCTTATTTTCCTTAAAATTAATAATTTAAATTATTTTACCATTACTAATCAAAATCATATTATATTAGAAACACAAACAGTAGGTTGTAATATCTGTAGTATATTTATGTAGGTTCTGTCTTAAGGAAGATCATTGTAAATTGTAAAGAATTGATTCATTGTAGTAGACAGAATAATAAACTCCCCTGCTGGGAGATGCTCACATCTAAGCACCTCACCTGGGGAATAAACTACACTGCATGGGAAATGTGGAGCTAAGCTTACAGATAGAATTAAAGTTTCTCATCAGTTATCTCAGGTTATCTGTGCAAACACAATGCTCTATAACAAGAGTCTTTAAGAGGGAGAGAGACAGAGCGTGCCAGAGAATAGGTTCAATGTACAATCTCTACCTGTAAAAAACATGTTTTTATTTTTTTTACAAAAAAAAACTTGATATAATTTCTTTAAAACACTGACTTCAAGCTTCCAGCTTTGAAAGCAGCAAGAAGCAGTCATGAGCCAAAAAATACTATCATTACTAAAATCTGGCAAGAAAAAAAATATCCAAAAAGTTCCAGAAAAATATGTTACCTTGCTGATAACTTTAACCCAATGAGACACATTTAGGGTTTTTGGTTGTTTTTTTTTTAACCACATCTAAAACAATTAATGTTTTATATTGTGTAAATATGTAATATCTATTTATTATGATTGTAATATGTACTCTTTTAGATTATTAAAGTAGTGGTTATTATAGTAGGCACAGAAAACCAATGAGCTTATATTTAGAGCTATAAACAGAAAGTTTCCAAAGATATGAAGATTGTGCATTTGGCGAAATCCATATCAGACCTCCAACAAAACCGAATGAAACCAAAACAACAAAACAAAACAGGAAAAAGGGTACCACTAACAGCAAAACCATATTTGACCACCGTTTATCAAATTGCATGCAGCACAGTCTAGGTCACCTTTAAATATTTTCCCCTGTAATCTGTCAAAGATTCGCAAGATAATACCGTACAAAATCCAAGACAAGCGTCTGCCTGACCGGAGACCTGGAACTCTGTTCAGTAAACTGTTTGTTCAGCCAATATTTAATGAGGCTGGTGGGGACTGTGGTGTAGGTATCCGTCAATATGACACAGCAGAGGAAGACAGCTACCAGCCAGGAGACCACGACCAGCAGCGGAATTTAGTCTGCTCAGCCTCTAAAGCAGCAAGGGTCAATGACTGGAGCCTGCAAACTGCTTTCCAGTGAGACTGGATTGGACCCCAGACAGGGATGTCATCAAAGGTCTGACAACCGGAAAAGCAACCTCCTGTTCACTCTGATCCACTGAAACTCAAGATTTTTGTAATGTTCCGCTCTTTGCTCTTCTTATATTTCTCACATTTACTCATTGATCATCATTTTATTAATTTAACCTCTATTTTCACAAAAAAAAATAAAAAAAAAAAAGCAAAGGGAAGAAGAGTGAAACAGTAGCAGACTAGATTTTGTTCTAGAGACAGGATCTTATAGCCAGGCTGGTCTCAAACTCCCTACTAGCTGGAAATGACCCTGAACTCCTCACTCTCCTGTCTCCACCTCCAATGAGCTGGGATTACAAGTGTGTTCTACAATGCCTCCAGAGAGTTTAGATTTTAATTCAAAGTTCAAAATACACCTGTATATATTTGTCATTAGACAATCAAGTCCTCCTCCTTTCAATGAATTTTCTGGGGACTAAGGAATGTTATTTATACCTCACTGGTGGTTAACAATGACACTTCTCTCACTGCAAAATCTCTCACCTTTAGTCTGCTCTCCATCCTCATAATCGTATACTGGCTGATATTCTCACAGATTTTCTACACCAATCACAAAAGACAAGATTATATAACACCTAGTTTGTGCCAAGCCCTTCACTAAACATGCACTAACCCACTCCTTGCTACTAGCTATCACACGTTACAATTAAGGCTGGCAAAAACAGGCATAGCTTAGTCCAACTAGATTGGGTTATGTACATGCCCTTTATTTTCCTTTTTTTAAATTACTGTAAAACTATAAATACCTCATTCTCTTTCTTTCCTCCCATGAGCACTGCTCCCCATCCCCTGGTCAAATCTTGGATTTTTTTTTTTAATGTTTATTGCTTTAAACACACACACACACACACACACACACACACACACACACACACACACACTAAATATAAAATACGACTTGCTGAATGTAGTGTTGCTTACAAGTTTATGACTTCAAGGCTGACCATTTGATATTGGATAGCCAAGAGGAGACTTACCCCTGAGACAACTTCATTTTCTAATAACATAATTGGCAGTATAACTCCGTTACCTCTGTAACACCTCCTGCCAGACACTGCTACTAGGAACCTTGGGCCCTTACCTGAATCAAAATGTATACATACCTCTCTCTGAACAATAGGATAAGTTTCTCCTCCCCTAGAAACAAACTTAGATAGTTTCTACTAAAATGTATTCCCAATGCCTCTTGTTGCAGCCACCCCCCCACCATAACTCTCCCCCTCCTCCACCCTACCTCTGCAGCTCATATGGGGCAAGGCAAACCTGTGTCCTGAAGCAAGCTAAGGGAGATTCTTCTCACTGCCTTGTGCCAATGCATAATTGGATGTTGTCTTGGTCTATTAGATTGCTGTGACAAAGTACCATGACCAAGTCAATTTAGAGAAGAAAGAGTTTATTGGGTTCATGGTTCCAGAAGGTTAGACAACATAAACATCATGGTAGGGAACCTGGTAGCAGACAGGCAGACTTGCTACTAAAGCAGTAGATGAGAGTTAATTCTGATCCACATGCACTATAGACAGACAGACACAGAGGAGCTAACTGAGAATAGCATGAAATTTTGAAATCTCAAAGCCCACCTCAGTGACATACCTCTTCCATCAATACTACACCTCCTAATCCTTCCCAAACATCTCTACCAACTGGAGACTAAGAGTTCAGTATTTGAGTCTATAGGGATGATTCCAATTCAAACCACTGCAGGTGTGCATGGGACTAAAATTAGATGTGTTTGGGAAGGGACATACAATGTAGTAGTAACATGGTTATGTCACTCAGTCTATCAATCAAAATAGAGAACTGTCCTTACCATTCCATTTAGCAACCCAACCTCTCTTTCTCTTATACCTTAAAAAAGGAAACCCCAATCAGTAGTCAGAGCTCTTGAGTACCTTCGCTCATGTGGTCTGATGCTCCCTTGCAGTCACGTCTGATCTTTTCTGTTGCTTTGCTTAAAATAAAGTTTCCTTTCTACTGCTGAAAAATCTGTGAGCTTTTATTTCCAATCCTTGCATAAAAAGGTCATGAACTTGAAAACACCCAGCCCTAACATCAAGCACTGGTAACAATGACAATACCATTATATTAACTTTTAGTAGAGAAACAGAGGCATTTGGAATATAAATAATGTACCAAGATTACACAGCTAGTAAGATGCAGATCCAGAACTAAAACCTTCTTGATCATTTGGCACTCAAACTTCCAGAGCTTTATTATGAGGTAACCCAGTGACCATCAGCAGTAAGATGAATACCAGCCAATTGGTTTGTGTTCCAGTTTTTCTATTTTGGGGTTCAAGGAACTCCTATCTTTAATATGCTAGAAAAGAAAAAAAAAACATCATGAATTCCATATGAATACCACACTAAAGTAATGCAAAACAATGTGTTGCCTCAATGTGTGTGTGTGTGTATGTGTGTGTGTGTGTGTGTGTGTGTGTGTGTGTGTGTTTGCAAGTGTGTGTCTGTGTGTGTATGTGTGTCTGTGTGTGTTTAGGGGTTTTTATAAACAACTTTTTTAAATAAAGCACATGTTAGTTTACAATCTTTCTTTGTAAGTGTTATAAATTTTTAAACAGCCCAAAATGCGTTCCACATTAAGAAATGACAAGTTATTTAGCTATCAAGATTTTACATGTTTTCTTCTAACTTTTTTGTATAATTGCATAGATGTATAAAACCATAACAATAACAGACTTAGAAACTACTGAAATCTACAGTATAGTACCACTACCCTTCACAAAAATATAGATTTTATTTCTTGTAAACTCTTACTGTCTAATCCTCTTTGTTGTATGAATATTATAAAAATCTATGCGGGAATCAGGAGTTGTAAAACATTTATTCTGCTCCTTCTTCATTTGTCATGACTGAAACTAAGGACTCCATTGCTCTGCTGAAATCATCTGCCATGAGGAAAAGGCTTCCTACATTGTGTCCTCTTGAACTAGGGAAGGAATTGTTGAGTTGTTCCATCACTTCTTCTCACCCTGTGCTTGTGTCCTGGGGAGGACTCAGAAGATCTTCCTCACCCATAGATTCTGAAGTTTGACTGCCAACCACTCGGAGCATCATAGGCTGACTGCTATCTGAACCTTGCAGAGAGGTAGAAGGAGAGGATACTGTGGTGTCATTCACCTTGGCCTCAGCCTGGGGTTGTTCCAGGAGCTGTCTCAGCCTATGTAACTGAGAGACTCCAGCTGTTTATTGTGGTCTTCCAGGATTTGCATCCTGGCTTCCAGGGTCCTTTGTGTTGGCGCAGTAGCTTGGTCTCAGCAATGAGCTCAGCATCCCTAGGACTCTGAGGAGAAGTGGGCATCATCTTGGGCATCATCTCAGGAGGAGATGGCAGTGGAGACAGGCCTTTATGCTCATGCTTCTGCTTCAGATGATCATATTCTGCTTGCAGATTTCTGTTTTCGTCCTCAAGATCTGCAAAACACTGACCAAAATCAACTTGGGGGTGGGTAATGCATTATTTATTTGGCTTCTACTTAATGATCACTGTCCACTGATCATTGAAGAAAGTCAGCACAGGAATTCAAGACAAGAACCTGGAGGCAGGAATTGAAGCAGAGACCCATAATGCTCGTTACTGGGTTGTTCCTCATGGCTCACTCAGTTTGCTCTCTTGTATACAACCTAGGACCACTGCCCAGGAACACTACTGCTCACATTTCACACCAATCATTAAACAAGACTTGTCAACAGGCCATTGTGATAGAAGTATTTTCTCTATTGAGGGTCTCTTTTTCCCAGATGACTCTAGCTTGTGTCGAATTGACAAAAAAACCAACCAGGACAGTTAGTTCCTATGTTATAAAATAGCATAGCTATCTTCATAGTGTAGTAAGTAGTTAACTTATTCCTTAGAACCAAAGTTCTAAGGAATAGAACCAACAAAAAACCCCTTCTAATGATGAAAGGGATTGATGTTCCTGCTTCTAAAATTTCAAGATAGAATTCTTAATATAGCAGGAATGCAGCTAGTATTCCATAAAGGCTGGGCCATATACTATCTTCTCAAGTTGGAAAACATTTAGTTTGGGCTCCTTGATTGCCATATAATCTTGCATATGGCCATATGTAGGGTTAAATAAGAGAAAGGGTGGGGTCCCATTCCTATAATAGTTCACTAGTCCTGAGTTAGACACCTGCCTAGGTTCCTGCATGCCAATGAATAATCCCACCAGGCTTTGACCACTCTTGGTCCTTGTTTTGCATTCTGTTTGGATTACTCAGTCTTGGCCTCTTCCTCCACTAGCAGTCTAACAGGGCTGCTCTGCCCACTGCCCTACTTTTCTCCAGACCCCTCCCTAGGCCATTCCCCACCCCTTTAATCAAATGAGGCTGAAATACAAATCTTATCAGATTGTGCTGTTACTACTGACTTCTTATGAATTACATTTTGTTTGTGTGAGCATGTGTGTGCACATGCATGCATGTATATGCTGTGGATCTCTACATATATACGCCTCCACATGCCATAGTATGCGTGTAGAGGCCAAAGGACAATTTGTGAAATTCGTGTTTTTCTTTCTACCATGTCTCTTTCCACAGTATGAGTCCCAATACTAGGTTCTCAGGGTGATGGGATGGGATTCTACCTGCTGAGCCACATCCCTGGACCATATGAAGACCTTCTGATCATTTCCTGTCACCTTTAAGAAAAGAAAAAAAAAACAGTCCTAAAGTCCTGATTCAAGCAGCTGCTTGCACATAAACATTGATAGGAAATAATCTCTGAAATCTCTTGTTCCTCCCCGGTCCTCCACACCTTATCATATTGTCCCTTCTAATACAGTACATCAGCTTCCCCTCGATGGATAAAATGATGTAACTAGGAAGAAAATATTATACAATGTTACTTCCTGGTAAAGTCCCAGAGGAGAAAGCATTGCTGAGACTGATGTGCAAGTGTGAAAGCTCTGGCTTTGCCTTGCAGAATCTCTAACATGTCACAGCTGAAGGGAATCCAAAACCATGCTCTTCTTCCAATGCCCTCTTGGGGGGTTACATGTAATTCCCCTCCATGTCACTGCACAAATTACCCAGAATGTTTTTAGAGGGTCATTTGTGGCTCAAAATAACTGGCCAAAGTTATACAAAAGCATAGACCACTCATCTCCAGCCATCTCTGGCTGGCTGGCACACATTCCTATCTCCAGCATCCTTGCCTTTGATAGGAGCCCTCTCAGCAAGGCTACATGATTCCATGGGCTGTCCATTAAGTAAACTTTTCTCTCTGTCCCCTTCCACCCAGAAAATACTTTCTCTAAATATGTTTGTGTATGTGTATGTATTATATGTGTATGTATGTGTATGTGTGTGTTATGGTCTGGAGAGATGGCCCAATGATTAGGAGCACTTGTTCTTCCAGAGGATCCAAGTTCAATTCCCAGTCTCCATATGACAACCTATAACAACCATCTATAACTCTAGTTCCAGAGATTCAGTGCTTTCTTCTGACTTCCTCAGGCACCAAATATTCACATATTAGGTACTCAGACACACATGCAAGAAAAATACACTCATACACATTGCATTAATAATTCTAAAATTAAAATTAAAAATTTACCAGGGCTGTGGTAGTGCACTCCTTTAATCTCAGTTCTCTGGAGGCAGAGGCAGGTGGATCTCTGTGAGTTTGCCACCAGCCTGGTCGGCAGGCACATTCAAAGACAGCCAGATCTACACAAAGAAATCCTGTCTCAAAAAAAAAGAAAAAAATCTGTTCTACTTCTCTTGAAACTTGGTTATCTCCACCTCTTTGTTCCTGCTACTTGATAAAGTCACTGTATCCTATAACCCCTGTTCATGCACTGTCACCAAATGCCTACAGGACTAAGAGAAGTCATGAGACTGAGAGGCAGGAGGAACAGAGCCTACCTTGTGGGACAACAGGGAATAGGAGAGCACACATCTCAATCTGCACAGCATTGTCACTATTAGGACTATTCTAGATGGACCACAATCTACTTTTTCAGCAGATTCTTAAAAAAGGCATATGCAAGCAATTTGACATGCTTCTGACACCTTTGTCTGTCTGTGCTATGAGTACCCTTCTTTTCCCTAAGAAGGAGGTCAGTTCAAACATCTTTAGCTCTCCATGGAGACATATCTCTGCAGAGAGTGTCACAGCATATATCACAGATCATTGTTCAAGGTACAGGACTCGGAATTGCAGAATTACTTGAAGCAACATTATGTATCTTAGAGGATGCTGTGCATCATCTATACTAGTTTAACAGGTGAGGAAAGAAAGCACAGAGATGAAGTAACCTGTTTAGTAGGCTCACTACAAGGAAAAAGCAACTCTGCCTCCCAGACTGTCTTGCTGTATAGACAAAGGTATTAAAATAAATGATTCTTATCACATTGTTGACTTGTGGGGTTTTTTTCCTCCACAAAATGCAGAACCTCTTTGAGGGTCAAAGTTATTTTCATCCACTGATGCCTTTCCAGTGTTTCAGAATCCTCATAACCAGGACCTGTCATTCTTCCTCCATCTGTTCCATCCCTTGGGTCTATCACTCATTACCACAGCCACCTGAAACTTAAACAGCCCTATTCTCCACTGTGATGCAATTGCTTTATCGTTTAGGGACTCAGCCTGTAACTGTAGAGAAGTCATGGGGGAACTGGAGGATAAGCTTCTGCCTTAGGTGTTGTAGAATGAACTGCTCACCAGGTCAGCTGAGTTAGGATGCCAATTCTGCCCTTTAACAGCTCATTTGACACAAAAAACTTTACCTACCTGAGCTACAGTTTCCTTATTGGTAATGACAGTTCCCCTACTTGGTGGCTTCTTTATGGACAGAGCGAAATTCTTAGAACCTAACCATTCCATGCATACTAAGTATGGTGATGGTTAACTTTTTGTTTCCATGTGATCAGGCTGTGGTGACTTCGTGTTTGTTGACCACTTCCCTAGATATGGCTGTCAAAGGTCTGTTTACATATGATTAACTTTTAAGTCAGTAGACTCAGTGAGGCTCGTCATTCTTGCTGATGTTGCGGGGCTCATCCAACCAGAAAAGGAAAAGAAGTCTCTTCTGAACTGCAAGATCAATGATGATCCCACTGCTTCTCCAACTCCCTATTCCCCCATTCCCCCCTCTCACCCTGGCTCTCTCTGGCTCTCTCTTGCTCTCTCATGCACTCGCTCTCTCTCCATATCTTGTACTCCCTCCCTCCCTCTCTGTTCTCAATATACACAAACACACTATCACAACTACCACCTATCTGCACCCCAGAAGCTTGTTTTTCTGAAGTACACTGACTAGCATAGATGGTCTTGCATTCTGAGACTCAAAGTGAAGTAACATAACAAGAGATAGCTTTGACTCCATGATCAAATTAATTAGATGTCACTAGCACCTCCTGTAATTAAAAGAACATTTTTCCCCTGGGTAACACAAGCAAGGTGCAGAGATTGCAGACTTCCATCAACATGCTTCAAACTATGTATTTATGATTGAAATAGATTTTGCAACTGGAATCTCAACTTTTTTCTCTCTATCTTGCAGAAGAGAGATATCCTAGTCAAGAGTAGGGGAAAGCCTAAAGAAAAGTTTAATGCTTGGACGATAGTACAGAGTACAGATACTTGATAGTGAAGGTCACAACCTAAGTACTTTTAATGTTCCCCTTTTAATGTTCTCACTGATTATATTCACATTTCCAGCTCACAAGAAGAATGCTTCAGATTCTTATCCTAGTAATGGGAAGTACATAACACTCAGAAAGGATAACTATGCAGTACCCGGAGGTGATTAGAAATTTCATTTAATACCATAGCTCCATCTCTGTTTGCCCTTTCTGTTTCTGGATATAGGCTGGAATCTTCCTGATAGAGAACTGCAAAATGTTTTCAATCTATCTGACCCTATCTATCTATCTATCTATCTATCTATCTATCTATCTATCTATCTATCACCTATCTATCATGTCTATCTACTTATCTATCATCAATCTATCTATGTGATGTTGGTGAATTCACATAGATGTATCTGAAAACCACCAAACCCAATGGTTTCTTTCATCTATTTTCTACCATTATCTATATATCATCTATTTATGTGTAGTGTATATGAATTTGTATAAATGCATACCTCATTTGTATAAATGAGAACCTCAAAACCCTATGTTTCTATCATCTGTCTGTCTATCTATCTATCTATCTATCTATCTATCTATCTATCTATCAGTTATCTATCTACATATCTATCAATCTCACATCTATCTATTGTGTAACATGTATATTTGTGTAGGTGCATTTGTACCATGGCCAGCACGTGGAGATCAGAGGAAAATGGGCTGAAGCAGTTCTCTTCTTCCACCCTGTGGGTCTCAGGAATTCATCTCAGGTCATTAGACTTGAAAGCAAGCACGTTTATGCTGAGCCATCTCACAGGCCTTAGACATGTATACTTTGCCATCAAAAAGACTGTGTCATTAAATGGGACTTTAATAGACTCAAGGCAGGGTGGGGTTTTTCTGGACAATCATGAGGATCATTTTCAAATGACAGGGTGAGGCAGTGTAGTGAAGCTGATCTTTGTAAGTAATAAGAACTGCCAGTTTTCATTTGTTTATCATACACTAGGCAATTCTTATGCATTAGCCTTTGCAATGCCCACTTCAACCCTAGACTTTGGTTCATTTAAAAGAGGACAAGGAGGTTGTGTGAATTTATCAAGTTCTTCTACTAGTAAGTGTATCAGGGTTCACAAAGTTGGTACTTTAAAAATATTTTTAAAATTAAGATATAATTACCTCACCTTTCCTTTCTTCCTCCAGCCCCCTTGCATGTACCTCTTTTTGTGTTTTCTCTCAAATTCATAACTTCTGGCCTCTTTTTTACTGTTGTTAAACACACATATACACACATACAATTTCAGTCCTTAATATATAAAGATAACAGTTACTGAAACCTACAACTGATCCAAAGGTAGAGAACAATTGATTGTGTGGTGGCCAGTTCCAACTGTTCCATCTATAAAATAACTTGTGAATCTAAGGCCCAGGGAACATCACAAAAGATGTAAAATTGTAAGAGCCAGGGGGTTGAGGTGTCTAGTGTGAGATTACATTTTATAGAATTGCCAGGAATCCTTCAATTGGTTATTCAATACCATATGATCAACCTTGTAATTATATACATACAAGTAACTACATATCCCAAACAGCCGATACTTTTTAACTACAACCATTCACTACCATCTCAAAAGCTATTAGCAGTTTCAAAGGCTGTTTTAGAATATTTTTAGACAGGGAACAATGGTTTGTAGTGTTAGGAACCTTTGTATCCTAGCACTAGAACTCATGCTATATTTTCACATTTGAATATAATCCTCCCTGATACAGCAGATTGTTCAGTGGTGTGTCTACCAATTCTGTATTTCCTTCCCAAACCATTCTAAAGTGAGCAGTAAGCTTGAACATGATCCATCCCTAAGTCAGTGCTTTGCATCCCAATGCTTTTGTCCTTTCAGCAACCTAAGAACATCACAGTGCCCCTTGTCTTACTTTGTCACACTGTCTTACTTTGCCAACATTCTCTTCTGCATCATTGGCCTCTTGGTTCTGTGAGTGTGTGTGTAGGGGGTCTGAGTCTTGGTCTGGATCTGTGTCTGTGTCTGTGTGTGTCTATGTGTGTCTGGGACTGTTTTATCTTGTCAACATTCTCTTCTGCATAATTGGTCTCTTGCTTCTGTGAGTCTGTGTGTGTATGTGTGTGTCTGTCTTTGTGTGTCTATGTGTGTGTGTCCATGTGTATGTATGTGTCTGTCTGTGTGTATGTGTTATGTGTATCTACCTGTATCCATGTGTATGTGTGTATGTGATATGTGTTTGTGTATGGTGTGTGTCTGTCTATGTGTGTGTCTTTGTGTATGTGGTAGGTGTGTCTGTGTGTGTCTATGTGACTGTGTGCGTCTATGTGTGTATGTGTCTCTGAGTGTGTGTCTGTATGTGTACATCTCTGTGTGTATGTATCTCTGTGTGTTTGTCTGTATGTGTGTCTTCTGCTGTTCCTCAGGGTCACTAAGCCCAAGCATCAATCATGTAAGTATGTGTCCTAGCCAGAGGACTCTTCGATGTTAGCTTATACACCTCTCTTAGCAGCACCCACAACTCTCTGTGCTGACACTGATGACATTCCAGAAATAGCCTCCATTGGGAGCAACCGAGACTAGGAAGGGACTATCATGAAGCAGCATATCCCTCACTGCCTGAACCAAAACGCACAAAATAGGAGGTAGAGGAAAAGTCCACTTGTGCTCAGAGTGCTTGGTACTTCTGGAGAACTATTATAGATCCCAGGCTCAAGACCTGGACTCTAGAGTAGAGTTGTCCGGTGGGGTGTCAACATTGTATGTTACCAAATGTTATCCTTAGGTAAGCAATGTGACCTCTTCCTTTGTTCCCATCAAACAGAGGTAAGGCAGCACTGAAGGGACAGAGCTTAGCCCTTCACAAGGTTGTACCGCTCACAAGCGTACTCAGAGGCAGGTGACAACTGAGAAGTCAGTCCCTACTGATTGCCAAACTGAAGCAGAAAACAGGAAGAATTTACATGCAGGCACATGGCAGATTTATTTCCTTAGACTGCACTAGGATTTTGACCACACCACTGGCAGCCTTTCTAGAATCTTCTGGATCATGTTATTGCCTTTATTATTTATGCTTTATATATAAAAAAAACTGATGTTTGTGGGTTGTTTTTCTTCTCAAATTAATGGATGTAGGCTGAGCTATTATCTCATCTGTTGCTCCTCTGAGGCTAGGGACAGAAAACTAGACAGGATTAGGCTGTCGAGGTGAGCACAGGGCAGCAGAGTGGGAAGCTCACCGCAGCCTCCCAAACACAGTTGTGGGCAGGGAAATAGTCAGCCTCGAACAGACCTGGATTAAAAACAAAACAAAACAAAACAAAATGAAACAGAAGCCATGCCTCTAATCCCCTGACAACTGCAGCTTGATAGAATGGTTCCTAAGGCACAACTAAGTAGATGAATTCATATCTTATTTTTTGAAAGGGGCTCTAAAAAACTGCAGGAGAAATGGATATGATAGATCATATGATCTCACACAGTGCAGGTCTTCAGGGAATTCTGTGTTCCAAGCATGACTGACATTTCATCTGCCTGGACATTAGATAGCAGGGGAATATTCCTCTGAACTCACTGAGTAGAGCTGCCTGCAGGCTGAGGGCCGGAGGGCTCAAATCAGCCAGGGCCTTGCCTACCTACAGATCGTATTGAGAGATCCTTTGTGTTTGGAAAAAGCTGGGAACAGAAGAGAGACAATGAGCACTTGTTCAAATCTTGCTATCTCATATCTGAGTTCTGTTGTCATCACTAGGCTCTAAGTCCCTGACTACACCAGATCTGGGTCTTTATCCCTAAGCATTGACAAAGCTGTCCTGGAAAGAACGGCTAGCACAGCCCGGGAGCGAGGGTGGTAAGGCTTGGTTTGTATGTTTGTTTGTTTGTCGTTTTATTTTGTGTTTAACATTTCTTCTTCCTCGTGGCAAGCTTGTACTTACTTTCCTTAGCATGCATGGAAGCATCCCTTGTTTTCATTCATTTGCTTATTTCTGCCTTCAATTCTCCTGTTTTTACGAAATCCATAGAAGCTTCTCTTTCCACCGTACTCACACCACAGACAAAATAACAGCTGAGAAAACATTTTAATTATTCTCAACCACAACGTGGGCTTCTGAGCAGCAGCAAACAAGAAAGCTGTACAGGTCCCGGGAAGGGCAGCCAGAGGCTGCCTCGATCAAAGCCGGGGGAGAGGGCTTAACCATTCCTGCCAGATCCAAAGCCAAAGCTCTGCTAGGATTCATCCAAGTGTCTCTCATTCACCTGGGAGAGACTGTGGGGGAGGGAACTTGCTGAATTCCATCTGATAAGGCTTCACTGCCCGGGCTTCTTAGATAAGGAGTTACTATGCTAAGCAAGTTGCTTTAAGAAAAAGGTAGGTGTGTGTGTGTGTGTGTGTGTGTGTGTGTACACACACGCAGGTATTGGGTGTATCAGATAGTGGGCTTCATTTTCAAAAGGAAAATAAAAACTCAAAGGATATATATATATATTTTCCCCTTCAACAAAAAATGCGGTGGAAAGCACACAAATCTGAAAACTAAGTCCTGGGTATACTAGAATATAGTACACTGGGTATACTAGAGTCCCTGTGGCACTCTCCGGTTAGCTCTTCCCTAATCTATAAAGTTTCAACATCTCTGAGACTCATGGGAGAAATGGGAGAAATCTAATGGAATGATTTTGAAGAACAGAAGGGAGCAGAGGGCCCCCAAAAGAAGGAATGCTAATCAAACAAGAGGTGCCCGAGGGGGAAGGGAATACGGAAGTATTGAGTTAGACACATTCCTGAATAAAATACTGGGAATATATTAAAAATGAAAATAAGTTTCTAGCTCCCTCCGGGTTTTTTTTTTTTTTTTCATCTTTATGCATTTTTTTTTCATTTACACAGATGTGGTCATTAACTACGGAGTGAAATAAAGAAAATGTCTATCAAGTGCTAGGAGAGACATGAAGGGAAGAGGGTAGGGATGACTGATTCTCTTCAGGTGGTCGATGCCCCACGATCCCCCACCACGGAGCTGGCCTGCGAAGACCCTTGTGGGGATTCGGCCACGAAACCACCAGGGGGCGCTGCATGCCGGGAGGGGCGGGGCTGCTTTAAATCACAGCGCCCGGCGGTTCAGCGTCTCAGAGAACTTCGCCACTTCTCACTTTCGGACTCCACCGCGGACCGGGACCAGAAGCCAGGAGCCTCGCCCGCAGCCGCACGGGGAACACTAACTTGTTTGCCGAGACCCCATCACCTTTGGGGAGCTCAGGTGCGCACCTTGCAAACTCCACTCTCTGAACCTGCCACTGAACCCGCGGGAGCCTCGGAAAGAGCCATGGCCAACGCTGGGCTGCAGCTGCTGGGTTTCATCCTGGCTTCGCTAGGATGGATCGGCTCCATCGTCAGCACTGCCCTGCCCCAGTGGAAGATTTACTCCTATGCTGGGGACAACATCGTGACTGCCCAGGCCATCTACGAGGGACTGTGGATGTCCTGCGTTTCGCAAAGCACCGGGCAGATACAGTGCAAAGTCTTCGACTCCTTGCTGAATCTAAACAGTGAGTGCACCCCCATCCTCCAACACTCCCCCAATCCCCACTCTCCCCACCTTCTCTACCCCAACTCCCCAGCCTCCAGAGCTCCTGCCCACTGTAGTAGCTTCATTCAGCCCGGAGCTGTCCTAGGATTATAGAAGGTTACCCAGGAAGTTGGCCAAGGCTTCTCAGCATGTGCTCTGTCATGAGAAAGCAGAGAGAACTGGAGCCTCATCTCAAAGCCCTAGATTTGCCTTTAAGTCTCTGCTTGGCACCTTCTGCCCTTTTAGTTGTGAGTTTGGGTATATTTATTTATTTATTTATTTATTTATTTTTATTTTTTGTTTTGTTTTGTTTTTGCCTCAAATTCCAATCAAGGTAGGTGGAGATTGGGAACTTAGATTCTTGGGCCTTCTGCACATTCATTCTCATAGGGTTTGGAAAACGGCACACTTTGGGTAGGCTTCCAAGCCTTAAGTAGATGATTCTGAAATATCAAATAAGAAACTTTCTGGCTTATCTCATGACGTTTCCAACACACAGCTAAGCTTTACTCTGTGGGCCTTTTGGTTTTCTTCCTTGAAGAACCTCTTGAGATTCCCCCCCCTCCCACCCCCAAACGTTGGCTTTCCAGCCTAGGATCTATAGGATAGCTAACTTGTGCGGTACAAGTTTAGAATAAGAAGGGTTGGTGGCATCTGGGGAGTGGGTCATTGAAGAGAACGCTTTTGGTCTAGCCTCGGCAGCATGGCAGCAAGAGCCAAAGGTGCAGAAGGAGGCAGCCCGGTTGAAGTCACCGGCTGAGAAGAAGGCTATGAGGAAAAAGAAAGGCTGTTACCATGTTTGCCCTTCCGCAAAGGAAGGAATGTCTGTGTATGGATGCGTTGCTCCTCATATGTGAAGTGAGAAAGACATGTATAGACAGGAATATTTCTACCGATTCTGGGGAGACAGGTGATAAGATGTGATCGCCCACCTTCACTTTTAGCTAGAGATTTTTCGGTGCTTTGTCAGAAAGCCATTAAATTCCTACAGATACTTTCTCTTCCTGGAGAAATCACATCGGTTGTGGTCTGTAGGTCCGTCCTGCCCTTTATCTCACAGGAGGAAGAGTTCCCTTAGCCTTTGCCTAAACAAAGCTATTCCACGGTCCTCTGGGAATGCTGGTGTGAACAGTGCTGGCATTGTCCCTGTCCTATGAGAGTGAAGTTCTTCATCTGTCCCCACAAAAGCACTTCACTTTACAGTTATGGGACCTGCGACAAATCATCGTGACACCTTGAGCACCTGTAGAATAGAGGCAGCTGCCATGGTTTTGTCTCCACATCTGGACTCCTCTACTAAAAGTAATCTACACATGGAAAATATGTTCTATGTATTACCCTCCTGGGATACACTTAGGCTGTTGATAATTGGGAAGTGATGAACCTGCCCAGTGGAAAGAGAAATGCATTTAAGAAAATGGAGCCAGGCACTTTCAGAACCATCTTGTGGACCTGGCATGTGAGATGTGCTACTGCGAGTCCAGAGAGGGCTTCCTTATCAATTTTATTGCTCCAGTACAAATTCTTTATTTCATCAGGTTTAACTTTCCAAAATGGCTGGATAGAATAATGGTCCATGCAGCAAATATTCAGATCACCCCTACTCAGAATAATGCATTAAATGGTTGATTGTAATTTATTCCTTTTAAATATAGTTATTATATTTCCCAAAACTGTGATAAATGCATTGACTATCCTTCCACTGAAAGGAGTTTTTAGAAATGGCTTGTTCGTTGATTTGTTTTAATGGAGGTCAACTTCCATCTTCTGTTCTGGTTAAAGCTATAGTTTATTCAAGATGGAGCCCAGTAGCCTCTCTCCGCAAACCAGTTCCCAGAAGCATGAGCCTTGACTCACACTTCTCTCCCAGCTGAGCAGTGATTCAGTAGGTGCCTTTGGACCAGGCCCAGAAATCTTGTCTCTGTTTCTCCATCTGAGCTGTGGTGTTCACGCCTACCAGATGTAGAGATCTGGTTGGTGATTCACTGGCTGGTTTTGGTGTAGTTCTATGACGCCTAGAGATGAAGAGGTTTCTCTCTCTCTCTCTCTCTCTCTCTCTCTCTCTCTCTCTCTCTCTCTCTCTCTCTCTCTCTCTCTCTGTGTGTGTGTGTGTGTGTGTGTATCTCATGACGTTTATGTCTCATTAGATGCTTTGAGGTGAAAAGCACAGCTATGGGTTTCCTAATATTGTACTTTGCTTTGCCAGCAGAGCCCACTTCACCAAAGTATAAGATAAAATAATGAGTCCGTGTTTTGTAACCAGACCTTAAAGGCTACTTCTGTCATATCTGGTATCAGTTGTGAAAGACACATGATCTTTACACAATATGTACAGTGAGTGCAGTGTTATCGCGTCCCATATTGAACTACCGTACATAGCATAAAGAGGCCACATCGTACAGCGTTTTTGCCAAACAGTTTATGAAAATGTAACTGAATAGTTTCCTGGAGAAACAATAGCTACACTGTGAATTATACCCCACAACAGCCCAGATCATTGCCAAGCCCCTGTTTGTGATCATTTAGAGCGATGATCCTTGTAGCTGAAATTTGGACATACCAAGTAGAGGGCTAAGTCCAGTTGTGGTAGACATTTCTTTGTCTAATTTACACATCTCTCTTCGTTTTTGGTTTAACTCCCAACACTGTGGAAAGCCAGTTGCCTGTTCCATGTACTTAGCTAATTGCTTCTCCTTGCTTCACTTTAATAGCCAGCACTGTCCAAAGACAGGGCTTTCCTAGGAGGCTGCACGCTGGGAGGTGTGAAGGCAGAGAAGTAAGCATTTTCGTGGAATGCAGTTGTGAAGATTCAAGCACCAGACAAATGGGAGGTTATGCTAGACTCTCTTTAAGTCTCCTCTCTCCCTGAACTGCTGTAATTTGTTTATAAGCTACCCCAGCCTGTTGAACTTGCTCTGCATGAATCCACATGTGTGTAGGTGTGCTTAATGAGTAGTGGTTGTTGTGAGGTTTCCCAGCACTCTTGCCATGATGTCAGACTCAGCGGGGGAGCACAATCCCTGACTGGGATATCGGTGCAGCATAAGCAGAGAGGAGGGTAACCACTCAGGCTTCTCCAGACCCCTTTCTAAAGCTGCTAGCAGATAATATCCAGAAACGCCATGGGTGTGCTGAGAGGAACAGAAGTTAAACAAGAGTCAAAGTCTGAAGTGAAAACGTGTGGCGTTCTTGCCCTAGTTTGTTCTGTCCCGGGAGAGCTACTTGCTCTTGGATTCACAATTTGTAACATAGGTCAGAGTAGGAGGAGTAGAGGGATGAATCAAAGATCCACTGGCCCAGTTAGCAAACCTGAGCTTGGCCTTATTCTCACTTGTTGGAATGCAGCAAAGGTCATTAGTAAGGCTCTAGCTTGTGACAACTTTGGTTGTGGCCAACTTTGGTGACCAAAGGAGAGAGGGCAAGTGGCATAGCACAGGCTTTCTAGACTGCAGTGATGCATGTCACAGAAAAGGTTATTTGAAGTAGAGAACGAGTGGGAGATGTTGGGGGGAAGGAAAGGGAAGTGGAGAAATGATGTAGTTATATTTTAATAAAAAAAAATAGTGCCACAGAAATGGTCATATATGACATACATTTAATAATGAGGAAAAGTGAAAATGAATAGCAGGCTTGCAAAAGGAGAGAGTGAAACTTCTCAGGATACCCTGAGTGGTGGTGATCCCTCATCCTCCAAGACATCATGGACTGCTGATTGGCCCTTAGTCACTAAGTCACACTTAGCCCACCAGCTCCAGCACCTGTAAAGGAGAAATGCAACAAGAAGGCACTTGGGAAACTTTGCACACCGGCTAAAGAGAACGCTTTGATAATTGAAAACAGCACGGCAGTGCTCTCTAATAGTCTGAGTAAGCTCATCTGGCTGTGAAGGAGAAAGGGCATTTCTGCTGTGATCACACAGCGGGCAGGTATTTTATCCCCCAAGACTTATTGGCACATGCTATAATAAAGATGAACTGTGCCAGGGCAGAAATAGCATTAAAATCTGGCTTGCTCATGGTATATAGAACATAGGGTACGAGTGGTAATGGCCTATAGGATGGGGCATACACAGTGCCAGGAATTTACGGGGATTCTCCTGTTTGGAGAACATGTCTTTAAAGTTTGGAGAGAGAAAAAAATAGTCCCTGCCTGTCTATGCTTGCCTTTGCAAACTTCGATTAAAATAACTGTAGTAGAAGGATACTGTCTAACTTGTTTCTTGTCTTATAAGTAGAGATCTTTGTAAGTATTTTTTTAATTATACTTTCAGGTTGAGAATGATGAGGACTCCTTAGGGGGTCTTTAAGCTGCAGATTTTCAATCTAGTTGAGCTTTATTAAAAGGCTGCCTTCCTGTTTACTGCTGGATAACTTTCAGAAACAACAATGTAACTTTTGCAGTCTTTGCTATCTCCTTTCTTCACACACAGCTTTAGTTATAATGTTATAAAACTAGCTACAAATTTAAAGAAGTAAGAAAGAGATGTAAGTGCTCCTAGGGCTTGTGCAAGAGTAAATGGATATATCTCTGCTCCAAATAGGATTTTGTAGCATTCATGCTTCACCATCAAATTCTGTGTTCTGCCTTCCTCATTCTGCTGAGAGAAAGGAGGAGAAATCCCATCACAAGAGTTCATTGACTACACAACTTTTAAAAATTCTATCAGGTTAAAGGAAAAGTGCAGTTTTCCCCCTCTGCTTACATTTCTAGCATTTTGTAACCCATTTAAACCCAGGTTTATGTAGTAAAGCTTTACCCCAGGCTCCTCAAAGCAGGTGTTTATCTCATAAGTATCATTTCAGATGTAGCTAAAAGAATAATTCAAAGAAGATGTAGTGAAACACAAGGATGTGCTTTTTCTGTCACATTATTGCGAGTTTTGATGAGCAAAGCATCCCTCTTGTCCAAGCTCAATGAGAACACATTGGATGACACAGAAGCATGGTCAGGAAGTGTGAACAGTGCTTCAGACTGATACCACTCCAGGGCAGCCATCTAGCACCTCAGAAGTAGACAGTCCATGGCTCTGACTGGAATGGCTTCCACAAGCCCTTTATTGGAAAAACTTAAGCTAGTCCAGATGAAAGCTGTGGTTTAGAATGAATTTTTACACAAAAAACCATCACAAAAAGTAGTTTCTTAGTCTGACTTGTAATCCATCATTTCATGTGCCCAGCTAGTAAGTTTTCTTGCTGTTTCAATCTTCTGCCATTATCTATGAAGTGCAGGAAAGCTTGCATTATTTTCTATACTCCATGCACATGTCATTATGGTTAGGCATTGTCCAATGTCTCCATTTGATGCCAGTCTAATACAGAGCAACAGATAATTCATAACTCAGTGGCTTCCAGTTATAAATGGAAAATGTTGCTTGTCAAAACAGCATTCTTATTCTGTACTGCTTTCCCATGTTTTTAAATAGAAATAAGGCTCCTAGTCTCTATGATTTTGTGTTTACAAAGTATATTGTCCAGTGATTCCAGGTTTGTGTGTTAGACAAATGACACTGTTCTATAAAGAAATGAAGAATTTGTAGGACTGTTAGCAAGCATGTGACAGAATATCTGTCATATCTCCTTCACTTTGAAAAATTAATAACTAAGAAAGGAAAGACATGAAGCACAGATGATTTCTTCATAATTTAAAGATGAAACTTTTGTGACTATTTGATGACTGTCAGTGGGTAAGGTACGGCACATTCATAGGCTATACCTGGGTGCTCCTTTTTAAACCTGATTTATGAGTCTGGTGTTCAGAAGACTCCTGAAGGATGCCCTGTGTACCATGTTCAGACTTGTGGTGCTAGTGGCCTATGGTTTGACTTCATGAGTGGATTGGAATTATATAAACCAACTCTAGTGGAAGTTGCATAAACAGTACATCATTCATAGAAAGCTGATGAATGAATTGTAATAAATAAAATAAAGAGAAGGTGTCTAAGACAGAAGAGGCTATATATATTTGTCAAGGGCTACCATATCATTAATGTGTTCTAATTATATTGTTGTCTTCACTAAGAGTAAACTCAGGTCACTCTGCCTTAGAATCCTCCAATGACTTCTCATTACATTTGGGATAGACTCTGAACTCCTGACCCTGCCTACAAAACTTTAATGTATGTGTGTGTGTGTAGTGTATATATGTACTGTAATGTGTATATGTGGATTTATGTATATATGTATATGTGAATTAGTATGGGTATGTGTGTACACATACAAATATACATATATATATATATGTAATATATACATATGTATATATGCTGTCTGCCAACCTTAACTTCATTTCACTTCCTACCATTTGTCATTTATCTATTCCATAGCTAGTTGGCCCACTTTACTCAGGATCCAGGACTTTCTTAGGATGCTAGACTTTTCACTTAAAGTATGGCACATTGGCAAATTGACAGGAAGGGTCACCTTCTCCTGCAGGCATATAGATCCCATCATTGCCTGCAGCATCTTCCCAAAATGCTTTCTGTCTGAGCAAAACATCAAATCTGTTTTATAAGAACATAATTATTTAGTTGTTTATTTTCCTAAGAAATAACCGCTGCCCTTCAAAATACTGCTGATAACTCAGAAGGAAGTGCACACCTTAACTGGGAGTCCTTGGGACTTTCCTCTTTAAACCACAGCATGGTTTGTGAGTCCGAGGAAAGTTTTCTAATGGTCATATGAGCAACTTCTCTTCCTAGTAAAGCCATGGACCATGGGCCATGACTCTGATCCAGTAGTCCCTTCCTCCCCCTGGAACACTGTGATTAGTACGCAAGAGAGGTATGTATGTGATTGTTGCACACTTATAAGCAACAGAGTATGGCAGAAGAGAAAGAGAGTGTACAGTTTAGTCTTTTGATGAAAGAGTAAAAATTGATTCCAAATATCACTAAATGCTGTGAAAATACATTTGATACTGCTTAGAGAGACATAGTGTGATTCTGTCATGGATTGTAATGACAAGGGTAGAAACAGTGGCTGTAAGTTAAATTGGAGTGGCATTACAAGGATTTTTTTTTGAATTAAGGTTGGTAACGTAATTCCTCAATCTTGAACATGTGAGACTAGCCCTGTGTACCCACTAAATACTGGGGAGATCATCATCTTGTCACTCCTGAAGACCAGAAAGGAGCAAACTGTTCTAACTCCCTGGATAGAGATGTTGTCCCTTATATTTAACAAAATGAAAACATGGTCCAAAAGAATAGTAGGTAATTTTCCTCAAGATCCTAATAGCTTTTAGTGTAAATATCTCCGTATAACAACTTACACTTCACTTATAGTCATCTTCAGTGGAGAGGGGAAATTAATTTGTAATTTAAACATCTTCTGAGCAGGGTCCCGCCCCCCCCCCACACACATATATTATATATATATGTATACATACTTATATATATACATACATATATATACATACACACACACATATATATATTGTTGGCTTACAGCTTTTATTCTTTAGGAAACACATTGGCATAGTCTCTCAAATCTGATTCTGTCTCTGCTGATAATTTAACACAACAATGATAAGAAAGAGGCCTTTAGAAAATTTGCAGAAACCTGTGAGATTTGAGTTAGGGTTATCCCCAACATTATGTAGCATGATCCTTTTGTGGTTTCAAAAAGTGGTGGTATCATCTCCTCTGAATCTACTGCTGTGTTCCAAGCTATCTTCTTAAATTTTGCCTTAACATCAAAATCTAGAAGGTTGTACATTCCCCTACTCAGCCTCTTGTAACTAGGAATACAATACCACTTCTCTAGCCATGATCACCTCTGAAAAACTCATTTGCTTGCCCATAGTCACTTGTGAAGCCTAGAGACTGTTGTCTAAAACTAGTGACTAGTACTAAATATGTAATTTAAGCCATTGAATTATAAATAAGAATCTAAATACCCAATGGTAATGATTATATATTCAACTCAGATCTATTCAGCTGATTCATTAATAACTTTCCAGTTGATTTTGGACTTCATAACTGAATTACCAGCCATCCTTGACTCTCGGTTTGTGTCTTCCTAGCAACTGTCCCAGTAGCTACAGCAGAGATGTCCCTAGAGTTCATTTTCCTTTGAATGCCTTGTTCACTTTCAGCCTTGTCCCTAAAATATTAAAATATATTTCATCTCCTACCAGTCTCCTCTGACTGATCTAGGCATGGTTTTTACATATCCTAAATGTTTCCCACCAGGTACTTTGCAGGCAACCCGAGCCTTGATGGTAATTGGCATCCTGCTGGGGCTGATCGCAATCTTCGTGTCCACCATTGGCATGAAGTGCATGAAGTGCTTGGAAGATGATGAGGTGCAAAAAATGTGGATGGCTGTCATTGGGGGCATAATATTTTTAATTTCAGGTAAGAGAAGCTGTTCCTCCCTTATATATTTTTCTCAAGTATGGTTTGAAATCTAGTTTTCTAATTTTTAGTTTCTTAGTTTATATCCTATTCACTGAATCTGAAATTTTAAAAAATATTCTACCATCTGAAGACATGTACCTTCTAGTCAGTTGGCTTTCATCTTTTCAGTAAGAACCAGTGGAAATTTGACCTCTGTACACGTCTGTCTAGTACAACCAGGAAGGACTCAGGTGCCTACTAGCTTCTTGGCCCAATACATTCCTATTCAGAAGATATTTTGATACTTAGCAAAAGAGTCTGGACCAATTTGATGTGATTCAGAAAATGCTATGTGGTTGTGATGGTGCATGGCTGTGATCCTAGCATGAGAAAGATGAGAACAGGGAAATGTGGGATTCAAGGCCAGCCTCAAGAAAATATACAGTAGATGTGAATGGTATTGGATTGGGGAAGATGGGATTGGAGCTAGTAGAGAAAGCTGGAAGGAGATAACATTGTAGGTGGACAGAGCTAATTTCACAATAAACACTATGTACCTATGGACCAGAGAAAAGATAAGTCAGTCGGGGTGCAGGTAGAATATTAACAAGGTAAGATGTAAAGTTAGCTGAGCTAGGGAAGAAAACAGTACAGAAAAGGATTTGAAAGCTTCTGGCTGAATAGGCTAGGTGTTTCAGAGAAGACACGTATTACAAAGATTACATCAAAGATTGTAGGATTGTACCACACCCATCCCCGTGACTCCCATAAGGACTGTAGACATACACGTATCCCAGTTTAATCTGGGATGGGTTCAGAAGTCTGAGTGACCAGTTCAAGAGCATATACATGATCAATTTGCATGGTCAACCAGAATGATCTTACATACTGTCAAGTACTATAAAAGAAGTTATTCGTTTTCTTTTTAAATTTGTTTTGGATTTGACAGTTTTCTGCATGTTTATCATATAAATTGTGGTACTTCAAAGTGTATAATATAATCCAATAAATAGATTAATGTATTTTTTCTCAGATACTCTTTTTTTGGGAATAACACTTTATATCCACTGTCTAGCATTTTTTTTTCTTTATTTCTTTTCTTTTCATTATTTTTTTGGAGCGGAGTAGTTTTAAGATAAGGTTTCTCTGCGTAGCCCTGGATGTCCTAGAACTCACTCTGTATTTCAGGCTTGCTTCAAACCAGCAGAGATCTGCCTGTCTCTGCCTCTGATTAAAAACGTGTGTCACCATTGCCTGGCTACTTTCTAACATTATTAAAGACTGTATTGTACAAGAAACCTCTTGATCTTATCTTACTTTCTACTTGAAAATTTGAATGTTTCTGACAAACATCTCTAAGGATAAAAATAAGTGCTATAATTTAGACATCAGAGAGATGGTGAATGAATGATGATGGCCAACTCATTTCCTCTCATTACTGAATACAAAAATACCATGAGCAATTGAGTTCCATTCCATAAATCAACGCAGAGGGTCACCTCAGCAGTTGATCCCAGTGTTAGAGATTGCCTTAGACCTGGGGGAGGAGGATCTGAATGCTCTCCTCCCTGTGCTGGTTAGCTAGCTCTGGTTTTGCTGCTAGACAAGTAAGTAAAACTTGGTTTTGAGTTTGTCAAGAAGAATGCAGGAAGATTTTTATCTTACGTTTTGTAAACAGTTCTCTACTGATATGAACATTTTTTTTTTCAAAAGTAGTTTCATACACTAAACTACAGTGCTGAAAACCATTGACAGAGATTTTGAATAAAATGGATCTATCTGGCTCTTTCTTAGTAACAGTATTTGTGCCAGTGCCCTTGGACTATAAATAAGATGTCGTAAACAGCATAATCTAGGCCCAACTTCAATCTAATATCTTTGTAATTCCTTGCAGAACGTCTGGCATAAATCATATCTAAGTCAAATTGATTTCCATAATAATAAAATAAAATGTCAGCACTGTTGATGAGATTCAATTCTTATAGAATACAATTAGGTTTAATAGTCTGTGTTTTTGTGCTCAGTGTCCCATAGTGATTAATGACCTTGCTTTGAATTTCTGTAGGTCTGGCGACATTAGTGGCCACAGCATGGTATGGAAACAGAATTGTTCAAGAATTCTATGACCCCATGACCCCCGTCAATGCCAGGTAATTCTAGTCACGCGTAAAATAGTTCATTCTCTGAAAAAAAACACAACCCTTTGTGTGTTCGGCAGACTCCTACCAGGGCCTTCGTTTCTCAGATTTGCTTTCAAGAATTGTATGGAAATTTTTGTCAAAATTGCAAACAATTTAAATGACCTGTGACTCACGTTAAAATGAATTGGATAATTGCTTTAACAGCCAATACTGATGACAAAATGCACTTCAAAGGAGAAATGTTCTAAGCTGGATTCTAGCCAACAATATATCACATCTTCTTTTATTTATTTCCCCAATATGAAAAAATGCTAATGTGTTGTACATGTTTTTCCTGAACCATATCCTGATGTTTCTATGTCTAATACATGTGATTTTTCTGAACTAATATACAGGTTCATGACTTATCCAAAAAACTTTTACCACCACAGTGGTTAAAGAACAATGCTTTCATTCCTCATAATTTCCACATGAAACCATGATGTATTTTTCTAGTACATTTAAAAGCCACTTTAAAATTTTGTCTTCCATTACAACCATAAAAGGGACTTGACAAAGGTCACCTTTCTTAACAGTTCAAGTTTTACAAGTTCAGGACGTGAGTCTCAGCTCTCAGGTAACAAGGCTCTTTGATCAGCAACAAGACTTACTGCCTCCCTGTCTTCCCATCTTTAAGCTTAATAACTACATTCAAAGCTAGAATGTTAAGACATAATTACTGTTTGTGAGTGCTAGGGTGAGTGAATGAAAAATCCCAGTGTTTGCAGAGATAAGTGTGTGCCTTTTTATACAAGGTCACCCACACAGGCTACAGTGGTTGCTAGTGTCTCGCCCATCCTGTAAGATATATATATATATATATATATATATATATATATATATATATATATATAATGTAGGGACAGAAACTGCTGGAGGTCAGTGGGCCACATTTGCAGTAGAGTAATATTATTAGGAGTGCACAAACAAGCATTTTATAAATTGCCAGGCTCTGTGCCCTTGTCATCATAGGATGGCACACTGCCCTGAACACCCTCCAGGGAAGCAAGTGGGACAATCTGCTTCCAAGAGAGGGAACTGTAGCTGAGAGGTAAAGCTGCCGGTCCAGAACTGCAGCAGCTGATCTTGAGTCTGACTCAAGCACTGGGACTTGTACAGCCAGCTGTTTTCTCTGTTTCATGGTCAGCCACAGATTCCTCATCCCAGGGAGGTGGGAGTCAGCCATGTGATATTCCGATGTCTGTCTTTCAAAATATAGATTTTTTTTTAAAATTAGGTATTTTCTTTATTTACATGTACATTTTCCCTTTCCCAGGTTCCCCTTCAAAACAAACAAACAAACAAAAAAACAAAAGCAAGAACAAACCCCTTTTGCCTCCCCCTTCCCCATGCCTGCCACCCCACCCTCTCCCACTTATTGGCCCTGGCATTCCCCTACACTGGGGCACAGAACCTTCACAGGGCCGAGGTCCTTTCCTCCTATTGATGATCGAATTTGCAATCCTCTACTGTATACCTGCTTCCAGTACATTCAATCCCACCCTGTATAGTCCTTGATTGGTGGTTGGGTCCCTGGGAGCTCTGAGGGTACTAGTTAGTAATTGTTGTTCGTCCTAAGGGGCTGCAAACCCTTCAGCTCCATAGAACCTTTCTCTAACTCCTTGATTGGGGACCGTGTACTCAGTTCAATGAATGGTTGTGAGCCTCTACATCTGTATTAGTCAGGTATTGTCAGAGCCTCTCAGGAGATAGCTATATGCTTGTCCTTCCTTCCGTCTCTGCTCCATAGTTAATCTCTGCCACTCTTTCTGTGGGCGTTTGATTCCCCTTTTTAAGAAGGAATGAAATGTCCACCTTTTAGTCTTCCTTCTTCTTAAGTTTCTTGTGGTTTGTGGGTCCTTCTTCCTGTATTCCAAACTTCACACCACTCAGATTGGCTAGGATAAAAGACTCAGGTGACAGCAGATGCTGGAGAGGCTTCGGAGAAATAGGAACACTCCTTCATTGCTGGTGGGATTGCAAACTGGTACAACCACTCTGGAAATCAGTGTGGCGGTTCCTGCGGAAATTGGACATAGTTTTACCAGAGGACCCAGCCATACCACTCCTGGGCATATACCCACAAGATACTCCATCATGTAATAAGGACACATGCTCCACTATGTTCATAGCAGCCTTATTTATAATAGCCAGAAACTGGAAACAACCCAGATGTCCCTCAACAGAGGAATGGATACAGAAAGTGTGGTACATCTACACAATGGAGTATTAAAAACAGCTATTAAAAACAATGAATTTATGAAATTCTTAGGGAAATGGATGGATCTGGAGAGTATCATCCTGAGTGAGGTAACCCAATCACAAAAGATCATACATGGTATGCATTCTTTGATAAGTGGTTATTAGCCCAGAAGTTTGGAAAATAGATTTTATATTTTATTTTAACTAGGTTCATGGAACGGTAACCATTCTTGTTACAGAAATTATTGCTATTTGAGGGTAGCTGACTTTGTAAGTGGCAGCCTAGGACTCTGGCCTGCTCCTCATTTCTCAAGTGCCTACACATCTTCTCCAAGCCTCCTTTGCTTGGAAAGGTCTTTGGAAACATTTGTGTAATTAAACTGGTATATTGCATGTCCTATTGCCAATATGCTGCTACAAATTATCAATAATTACAATGTAAACATTATTTTTTGTATATGCTCACAAACTGTAGCTGTAGCTATTGAGGAATCATGGGTTATTTTTAAATATATATATATGCTATTGATTTATTTTTCTCTTTCCAATGGTCCTCATAGCAGTCTGTTGCTGTCTTTTTTTTTTTCAGGTATGAGTTTGGCCAGGCCCTCTTTACTGGCTGGGCCGCTGCCTCCCTCTGCGTCCTGGGAGGTGCCCTACTTTCCTGCTCCTGTCCCCGGAAAACAACCTCTTACCCAACACCACGACCTTATCCCAAGCCAACACCTTCTAGTGGGAAAGACTACGTGTGACAGAGGCAGAGGAAGAGATCCTCCTGGAGTGAATACAAAATGGACATTGAAACTAGGATTGACATTAAAGCCTTAGACGGTTGACAATGGTTATCTGAACTGTGGTAGAACAAAAGGAAGCGTATTTTTATACATCCCCATGGCTCTGTGGCGGCTTGGCTATGCCTTACTCTCTTTCTTGAGTTCAGGAGGGAAGCCTTGGCCTTTGAACTGCTGCTTCCCACTGAGAAATCACACTCAAATGGGAAGAAGGGTGCTCCTTATGTGTGTATACATATGTACATATACATATTTTCTATTAAAAAATAGACAGTTAACAATCTCTTATTCTCTTCATACTGTACCAACATACTTTAAATGACTCTAAAATATATACAATTCTGTATTGATGAAATAAGCCTTTTTGATGTATTATTCTTTTTTCTCTATGAACACATGTGATCAGTCAAATATAACCCCTTTGATCAGCATGTAGTATCTTTGCCATAAGACCAGACTTCCTAACAAACTTGGACCGTGTTCTTTTTTTTTCCCATATGTCTTCTTAACACCAAAATATTTAAATTTTTTTACTCTAACAACTACATTTTCAGACTTTTCTTCTGAGGTTTGATTCTAACTCCCGAATGTAATAATGAATTTTCAGCCCACATTTTGAAACATAAAGCCAGTAAAGATCACATATTACTTCTGTTTCTGAGCTGTGGGGCCCAGTGTTCTAGACAGATGATGTTTTTCCGATGACCTTTCCTCACAGTCCTTGCACTTTGGTCTGGAGCTGTCTTGTTTGCTTTAAAAATATTTGTTTCCCTGAGTGGCTGCGCTGCTAACCCTGTTGTTGAAACAGTTTTATTGACTGCATTTTTAGGTACTTATTTTCCATTCCAGATCCTGCAAACTGCAGTTCTCCTCTTCCCTCCTCAGCTATCTAGTTCCCCCCACATATAATTATCCTACGGTTTAGCTCTTTTCAGATGGGTGTGGTCTGTTTATCTACACAAACTGCTAGACTTGCCAGAGTGGTAATCTAGTGACAAATATTCCCTCTGTAGCCGTGGACAATTTACAATCTTTATACCTCGTTTTCCCATCTGTCAAATTGGGATAATTACACCTAAGCAGCTGGTAGAGGTAATGCGAGTATTAATTAGTTGATATGACTCTCATTCTTTGAACATGAAATATGCCTAAGTAGTGTTTTTTTCCTTGCTCAATTAGCAGTTTTGAAGTCACTGAATAAAATCTACACACATACCTTCAACACTGTTCTGTATCTCTCTTTGTCATGAGTTGATTTCCTCCCATCCAGGTGTGTATGGCCTCTTGTTGGTGCTGTTTCATTTTGACCAGTGCTCTTACTATTCTTGTCTATAGGAAAGGCCCTTCAGCAGAGCAAGATGTTGTAATACAAAGGGTGTTGCCACTGACGTTGGTAGACTTGGATTTGCATCTTGGTGCTATCACTTAATTACTGAGCTTAGGCAAAGGCACTTGGTTGCCCTACATGTATTGCAACGGGTTCATTAACTCCTGCCCTGCCTATGTCACATGAGTCAAGATGGGACCCAGGCAAACATGGTTTTATATTGGAAAACATGGTACTCTATAAATTAATGGGTTTTGTGTTTACTTTTTCAAACAACTGGAAAGAGAAAAATGTTCAATAGGTTTCATTCCTTAAGAACTCTATCAAATGAGGAGTTCCTAAAGCTTACTATGTTAAACTGATCTTAAATCTTTAAGGCTTTTGGTTGGGAGTCAGTGTTTCAGCCTATTGTCCAAGATGGCCAAGAGTTCCTGTGTCACCCAAAGATCCTTCTGCCTCAGCCTCACAATTGTTAAGATGACAGGCATGAGCTCCATCCCACTGTTACACCCTAGTTTCAGTAGTTTGGCCTGGCACTTCTGTTGCTAAACAAATGCAATGGGGAAAGTGTATGTGTACTCTAAAGGCATATGAAGGGGCTCTTTGGGACGTGATACTTTCGAAGTCAAATGGAAGCTGGAAGTTCTAGGAGAGGTTAAGAATTATGACTCATGGTAAAACCGCATGAAGGAAGTTATAGAAAGAGTGGAGTCTTATGTGAATTTGTACTATGTAAGTTTTATTGTATGTGTATGTGTAAAGTAATCATGCAAAGATCTTTTGCTACAATTACTGTGCTTATTATGTAATGTAAACACATAGAAATGATACTCGCAAAACTATACAAAGCTATATATTCCAAAATAATCCCACAGAAATCTTATGTCAGAGCTTATCTACTTTTGATATTTTTATGTCCTACTACCAAACTTGGAAAGAGATCAATTGATATTTAGGGGCTGCGATGGGAATTTGTACAAAGCACTACTCTTTTTCAATAAATTGTTTTTTAATTAAAAAGAAGAGCTTCATGGCTTGTTTTTCAATCATGGAGTTCAAGGCTGTTAATGTGTGCAAGAGAGGAATACATAAGATAGAGTGCTGCTCAATAGGTTACCAGGGAAATTGGGGTTCTCTCTTGGGGGGGGGGTCTTAGTCTCACTAGTAAAATAATCTAGAAACACATATGGAAAAGCATTTTGTTTGTTTGTTTGTTTGTTTTGAGAAAAACAATTCTCCATACAAGCTGCAAATCTTTACAGTTGCCAGGAAGAGGGAGGAGGAGTACTAAGCCTTTAAGGGAGCAGACAGGATAAGTCAGTGATGGAGGTCAGCAAGCAATCCCATGACAGATTAGCAACTGCACAGCTCAAGAGAATGGGGGCTGCAGAGAAAGAATGATAAATCCAAGTGTGTCCTAGAATGAGTCAGAAAAGTGGGTAGACCACACCAGTGCTATATAATGCTGGCCCTGCAAGCTGCTACATAGGGGAGGAGTTGCTGATGTTAAGAACATGAGCTCATTGGAGGAATAATTATTCCTCCCATCTCTTTTGCATGCCACTAAGTGAATCATCTTTCTCTTGGCAAGCTGACTGCTAAGTCCGAGTTGGATTAACTTTTAAGGGAAGAGACAATGGTATGTAATGTTTTAATCTTTGTAGCAGATCAGAATGCCATGTCTGTACCCTGGGCCAGGAATAGATTCTGGTCTTTTGAACAGGAAGAAGTAACTTTCCCTTAATGGACCTCAGCAAAGCTATGATACCCATCCATCATGGCCTCTAAGACTAATAGGTTCCTCTAATCAAAACTCATTTACCATTTAGGTTTTGAGTAGGATAAAATTCAGTTCCAAAGCTGTTTACCAGGAGGAACTAGCATCTGGACTGTGGTTTCAGCCACACCCTCACATGTAGCCTCCAGGAAGAAGAGCTCATTTCAGAGAACAGAGATAATAGGAGCACAGCTCTGAAACCGAAGCTATGTGCTGACATCTCTGGCCTGCAGCCCACACATGATAAAGATCATTTCCATCTGCTGAGCAAGAACAAGGAATGAACTGCTTCTTGCAGTGTCTTTGCCCTAAACTATGTGACCTGCTTCTATCTCTTGGTCTCACCAATATTCACTCTGATCTACCTTTCATACATTTGTGTTGCGCTACTCGAAAAGCTATGTACCCTTCCCAAATGGGGCTTCTCTCTAGGATGCCGATATAAATACCTGGAGATTGTGTTTAATAACTTCTTATCATCCATAGAAAGGCAAGCGATGATGAATGAAGAGTGAAAGGCATAGTCTGGGAATTTAGTTAGTCAGTCAGTTAGTTAGTTAGTTAGTTAGTTAGTAAGTTGATAGATATCAGGAAAGCTATCTTTTAGGAATGCAAGTGATATGATTGTTCTCTTGTTATATTAAAGTATCTATGGATGAGAATAGGTTTATGGCCTCTCTCTGGGTAATTTTTATGTAAATGTGATCATGGGTGTAAGCAGACTTTTCAATCTACTAGGCATACTCTGGTGGTCCATGATGAGAATGGAGAAAAACCTTTGCATATCAGTTTAAATTCCCCTTAAACTGAGCAGGAGCATCAATGTCTTGCTTGTACAGAATTTATGTTCCAAATGGTGAGGTCCAGTCTGATGAACTTTGAAGAAATGTAGTACCAAGAACTTGAAGAAAAATCACCACTGCAGATTCTTACTTCCAGGAGCCCATCCACATCTGGGGGCCTTTGGCTTGCACAACTAATCCTTTTCGTCCCATAATTAATTTAGCATTCTGGCATACTCCCACATCCAGCAGGAAACTCCCATGTTGTTTGACCTGGTGTTAGTATCCTATTATGATCTCATTATGGATTTCACCTCCGTTTCTATTTGCATGTGAAAGATTTCTCCTTTCCCATCCTTCTCAACTTCATTTACACATGACCATTTAAAACATGTTTAATTTAGCTGATTAGAAACTCTGAAAAAATGCATTCTGGGACTCCTGGGTTACATAGGAATAATATGGTGAGATCAAACTTCCATACTGTGGCACTCTGCACATCTCACTTCCAATGACAGTTTCCCAAGAAAGCTGATATTGGTAATCAGAAACAAAGAATAGATTCAATTAATTAATATTTACAGGGTCCCTACTATGGGGCTAGTTCCATTAAATACAGGAAGCCTAAAGAATGTCTTAAATAAATTAGGCATCGCCTTGAGCCTGAATCTCAAGAAAGATATCTAGTGAGATGTGGACTACACAGCTAGCTCTCATCTTACTCCTGATAGCCATGTGAGTGTGGAAGTTCCCCACCCACTGCTCCATAGGTTCCCACAGTAACTTTTCTCAATAAAAGCAATGTAAATTCACCTGAGAGCTTTCATAACTTTCTGATTTCTAACACTGATTTGGTTCTTCAAATCAGTAGCCAGAAGTTCTCAGGAGGGAGTCCTTATTTGAACTGACCTGGGCATTCCCATGTAACAGCTGCCATATAGCAAGTGACGGCTCATTATCTTAAGTCCAATCTAGTCCAGGATTCTGTGTAAACACACATGTAGGGACTTGGTAGTTTGCACTGCTACCTTTCATTCTTTCTCTAAGGTCACCTTTTAATTTTCTGGTATTGGGCTTTGCTTGTGTTTGATATAAGAGATTAAAGGATTAAAGGCCGACAGAACCATTTGCTGTATTTCTTTGTACACAGCCTCCTTCCTTGCTGGTCTCCATTAATTTAAATTTATACCCACAATCACTCCTACAAAGCAAATACTGTATTGAAGATCAACTTTCTATTTAACAACAATGTGTACTTGAGTGTAAGTACATATGGAGCCTGAATTATTCTATTTTATGTAGTTTTTTCAAGGAAGCCCTTAAACATTAGCCTTGCTTCATTTTTTTGAGTGAATAGCATTTCTAAAGTTTTAATTTACATATTTCATCATTTCTGTGAACTATTGCCTTGATCTTCCCTACTCAAAAAAGAAAAAGAGCACACATACACATATATACACACAAACATATATATTCATGCATACACCTAGATATAAACACATACAGACAGATAGATACACATACACACATAAACACAAAACACATTCTCATTGGTAAAAAATTAAAGTTTGAAAACTATCATTTTTTGCATGATCTGACTTACAGTATACATTACTCCAAGTCATACAGGGAGGAGGGGTGTCTCTGAGTTCAATGGTGTCCTTCTCACATGGCCTTTAACTCAGGATTATGGTGCCAGATACTCACTGCCACACAAGTCCACTGAATCTGTGGGCTCAATGCTTTTGTCTCTGAATCCAAAGAATTAAATAGTCAGACCATAGAGGTTGAGTTTCAGACAGGATTACAGATTTGTAGGTGGCAACTTAAGAAGGAGTAAAAAGGCAGAGACCCTGTGTACAGGAGCAGTTCCTGGGAAATGGGGTGCTGTTGAGCTGGTAATCTGGGGTCTGAAACTAGAGTCAGGAATGCGGAAGTGATCTTTCCAGTTGGACTACCCATGAGGTAGTTAGGGCACCACATCCTCATGAACAGCCTCCAGGGTGTTTATTTAGGAGAAGTGATAAGAAGGAACCATGAACCAGGACCTTCTTCTGTCATCCCTGCTGCACTGAAATTCCTGCTCTACCTGACTAGTTTCTGTCTCTTAGTCTCATCACAAGGAGCTCCACACACACACACACACAAACTTCATAGTGTTTGTCAATTATTTTTCCTCTTTTCATTGTCACTATAGTCTCTACAACTGGCCTCTGACTAACCGAGACCCACTCTCCTCTGTCCTCAAAGCACTTAGATTAAAGGTAGCCTCCCAACCACCAAGCCTGGTTTATGACCAGGCTTTTAAAGTGTATGTATGTATGTATGTATGTATGTATGTATGTATGTATGTATGTGTGTATGTATTTGGGAGTTTGTTCCATGGTTCATACATGAAAGTGAAAAGATACTATATTAGTCGTGGTTCTCTGGAGTCACAGAACTTATGGAATACCTCTATGCATTAATGGAATCTATTGGAATAACTTACACCACGCAGTCTAACCACCTCAACAGTTAGTAGCTGAGAATGGGAAGTTCAAGAATCTAGTAATTGCTCAGTCCCATGAGGCTAGGTGTTTCAGATGGTCTTCTCTAAAGCCTGGAATCCTGAAGAGGTAGAGTCCGACAGATGTACTGGAAAGTAAGTGCAAGCAGCTGAACAAAGCTTTCCTCTTCCATTTTCTTATGTAGGCCTGCAGCAGGAGGTATGGCCCAGATTAAAGATGTGTACCACCATGCCTGGTCCTAAGCTTTTCTTTACTTGGAACTTAGGGTATCCTAGAACTTGAACTCAAATATCTGCTTGCCTTTGTCTCCTGGGACTAAAGGTATGTAGAATCGTGCCTAGGCCTAAGCTTTTCATAGGTACTGTGCCTCAAGATCCAGATCAAAGGCTTGTGTCACCCCATGTCAAGATCTGTATTCAAAGCCTGTGTCTTCCAGCCCCAAGATCTGGATCACAGATGTGCCCTCCATTTTTGAATTGTAGTTCATCCCAGATGTAGTCAAGTTGACAACCAGGAGTAGCCATTACAGACACCTTACAGCAGTTGGTGATCTGGAGCTTGAAAATCAAATTCAGATCCTCCGGCTTGGCAGCATGCACCTTTCCCAGACAAATGATTCCACCAGCTTCTAAGAAATCATTTAAAGAAGACAAATAAGGAAATCTGATCTTTGTCTTATAGGAAACAATATTCTAAATACAGTATTCACAGGTGTCCTAGAGCAGAATCATTCTATAAAATGTTCTAGAAAAATTAGTGGCTAGGGTAGCACAACTGGATTAAGCCAGGGGTGGTAAGGAAGTGACGTGAAAAAAGGAAGACCAATCTAGACTGTAGAGGATATGGCAAACATTCTAAGGGCTTCACTTTTCATTTTAATTCAAATGGAAAGACACTGTTAGGTTTTGTGCAGAAGAAATGAAAGTCAACATACATCAAAATGTTATAGCACCATTTTTCTTGTTCTGTTGAAAATAATGTCAGTAAAAACAGCCTCAGTGAGCCCAGGCTGAAGGTGGTTACAATTATCCATGAGAAAGGTGGCTTGGGTCAGTTACAGATAGAAGGAAGAAGCAGTTAGAATCTGGGCAATATTTTAAAGTAAGCCCAAGAGATATGGCTGATTTACTGGATATGAGTCATGAAGTTTTAAAATAATGACTTCCAAACTTGGCACTTGCGCAATTGATACAGAACAGCTGCCATGGTGGAAAGTGCCGTGGAAGAGTGGGTTTTAAAGAGAAAGTCAGAAGATTAATTTTGTGCATGTTGAGTTTGTGATGTATACGATACATCCCAGTACTATAAAGCCTAAGACAAGAGTACAGACAGCTAAAAAAAGAGAGTTTTTAGGAGGAAACAGAAATTAAATACCAGTTTCATAGGATTCATCAAGCTGAAAATCTTCACTGATCTTGACACATTTAAGTTGAAGGCCATCTGTCACTAGGTTAAAAACTCAATAGGGCACAGATATAAACTCTATTGTCCATTATCGAATCCATCTTTTCTTTATTTCCAATTTTTTAGCCCATTTTCTCCTAAGAAGTTCCTTGAAGACACTGATGTTCCTAAGATAGACTTGCCCCAGATGTGAACCTTGTTTTGCCTTATACTTGCTCTACCTTTTAAAACTGTGCTTTAATAATTTAATATGACAGAAACTAAATATGTCCATCAAGATATTTGAGGAAAGCCAAGATAAAGACTATTGTGAATTTCTGTGGAAAAAAAAAACAGAAGTTAGGAGTAAGAGCCTTCCCAAGCACTGTTTTAATTTGTTCAGTTGGTTGCTTGGAGGATCGGTTTACTATAGATAGACATAACATAATATTGTAGGTCTTATAGGCCTCATATATTGTTCTTTTGTTTGTTTGTTTTAGTAACTATTTAAAGCAGTGATTCTCAACCTGTGGGTCATAACCCCTTTGTGTGGGGGGGTGTCAAATGACTCTTTCAGAGGGATCACCTAAGACCATTGAAAAACACAGTCAGATATTTACATTATGATTCATAACAGTAGCAAAATTACAGTCATGAAACAACAACAAAATAATGGTTGGGGGGTAACCACAACTTAAAGGAATATACTAAAGGGTCACAGCATTAGGAAGGTTGAGAACCACTGATTTAAGGTGTAAAAAGAATCCTTAGTTTATAGTCCACACAAAAACTGGCTGAAGTTCAGGTTTGGACCACTGACTCTGATTAACCAACATGGGCTACACAGACATGTGAGAAGAGATTTAGAGGAAGGGACACTTATGTATGACTGATAAACAGCCCTGTGTGTCCTGGAGACAACCTAGAAAGTTCTAGTTTAAAGGATGTCCACAGTGTCATGAATTAGGCAGAAATTGCCAGGCCCTTGAACTCCAGCTGTTGAGTAGGTATGCCTTCCAATAGAAAGTTACAGCTGATACCAGCAGTACCACACCATAAAGCTGTGAGCAGTCTGTCCAGATCCTCAGCTAAATAGTATTGTAAATTGTTCACCTCCTGGCTATCTCACATGCAGAACTAACCAAGTAGAGGTTGGTTTTTTCACCTTGTCAGGTGATCCAGCCTAGCTAATACACGGATAATGAGATCAGAATGTCATAATAACATCAAAGCTGGACATCTTCAATCTTTCTACTTTGTCACGCTTAGTTTATGGCTTTCATCCTTGTAGCTACTTAGGGAAGGCTAAGTACTCTATGCCTTTTTTAACTAATTAATTTACTTTACATACAGATCACAGCTTCCCCTCCCTCCTCTCCTCTCTGTCCCTCCCTCTCTCTTTCCTTCTCCTTACTCCCAACCTTTTCTCCACAGAGAAAGGAAGTCTTATCACCAATATCAACCAGCCTTGGCATGTCCAGTTGTAGCAGGACTAGGTCTATCTTCTCATATTGAGCGTAGATCAGGCAGCCCAGCAAGGGGAAAAGGGTCCAAAGGCAGGCAACAAAGTTAGAGCAGCCCCTGCTCCAGTTGTTAGGGGTTCCACATGAAGACCAAGGTGCACAGCTGTTACATAGGTGTAGAAGGCTTAGGTCTGCCCTGTGTATGCTTTTTGGTTAGGCTAACAACCAAAATAAGTAAACAAATAAGTAAACTCTAACTCTATTTCTTTATACAATGGAAGAAGAAGAGCAGGGAGAGAGCACAGAGGAATAAGTAACACTTCAAAAAATCACTAATTTCTCAGAGACTTCCACAGAGGCTAGAATGAGACAATGGAATAGAATAGAGAGTCTAAATAGCCCAAGCCTACATTGAGCTGTGTACAAGACAGTGTACAGGTCAATTAGGAAATGAGCAACCCCCCTAAGTAAACCATGGAGCAAATTGAGTATATGTACAGCAATGGACCCTACTATGGATCCTATGCAAAAATCAATGTTACATAGGTGTTGTGAATATGGTCTAATGCTGCATGTATTATGCTAATTTGGTCCCCAAATTGCAAGAAAATCCATATATCCGCATGTAAGATGCTGAGGGACCCTGTCCTCAGTAGGTTTTGATTGGTGGTGAATAAAGTTGCCAGTGGCCAGTGGCTGGGCAGAGAGACAGAGACAGGACTTTAGGATTACCAGGCAAGCAACTGAGGGAGGAGGAAGGAGACAGAAACGCCATGTGGGAAAGGAGTAAATGCCATGTCTGAGAGGTGCCAATCAGAGAACATAGCCATCATGTATGTACTGGGGAACTCAGCCCAAGAGGGCTGCAGGTCTAGGCCCAGGGCAGCCAAGATGGAGTATAAGTTTTAGTAAATAGTAATTCAGGAATATCAGAGGGGAGAATGTTAGCCCACAGAGGTTTGAAAGTAGCCTATTATTAAGCTGTGTAAGGGATATTACAATATAAAGGCAGTGTGTATCTTTGTGTTGGGAACCCAGAATATTGGGGTGGGTAACAAGGAATATTGACACCACTACCAGGACGAATTAAGTAGAGTTAATTGGATTCAGCAATATATGGATGAAGAACTTAAATAAGGAAACAAACCTTTAAAAATTTCAGATTATGAAAAAATAGATCCTTTTGTGTGGAGTAGAGAACTTTTCTCAGTAAAAAAAAAAGGCATAAAAATCATTAAAAAGAAAATTAGATGTATGCAAGGACAAAAGAAGAGCTTCTGCTTGTGGAAAATAAAATAGGAACAGAAAAAGGCTGTTGGAAATTGTGAGGGAAATAAAAATGTACATAATTATGTATTTTGGCCAGAATTATATTTTCGCTAGACTGATAAGAGTTAAGAAATCTGATACTACAATGCGCATAGGGAAAATGAATTAAGGGCAATAGTCTCTCAGGCCTGGGAAGATAGCTCCTTTAGTAAAGTGCTCACTGTACAAGCATGAGTACTTAAGTTGACCTCCCGTACCCATGTAAAAAACCTGGGTGTATTGGTGTGGACATACAATCCCTGTATGGGGAAAAGTAGAGAGGATTCTGTACATAGCCAGTCAGTCAGGCTAGTTGAATTGGCAAAGCTCCAGAACACTGAGACAGCTTGTATCAAAAAATTAAGTGGAGAACAATCAAGCAAGACACCAGATATTGATTGTTGACTTCCACATACATTCATGCATACATACATGCACATGCACCTACACTCATGCCTAAGAACATGAGCATGCACACACACACACACACACACACACACACACACACACACACA